>JAHPZR010055946.1:0-7500 GCA_019787425.1 Platygyra sinensis | reverse complement strand
AAAAAGTAAGTAAGTCTGCCAAATTTTTAACTTTACCAAAAAAGTCTTTCAAAGCTGGAATTAAAAAGAGTTGCACGCTGGACAAAGAAAACGCCTTTCTTGACATAGACGAAAATAAGCAAGGCTGATTAAACAGTAGAGGGATATATTTTATATTTCGGCTTGAGATACATGAGATTATTCATAAACTGGAATATTTTAAGTAATAATTAAAATCAATGTCTTCTTCCATTATTCTCCCTGATTTTATTTCAGTAGTCTTAATGTGCAGAAGCAATAATATTAGTAACTATATCTTTAATCTTAAATTATTTCCATCAAGGAAACAATGAAAAAAAGACCAAAGCAAACGAAGGCCAAGACATTTTTTTTGTGGTGGCTCTGAAAAGAGTCGTTTTTAATGGCTCCACAAAAACGCCGCTTAAAAATTTTCTTGAACTTCTCGTACGGGGACGAAGTGTTTCTTTTATAAGTTTTTGATATCACCAAGCTGTTGATTAAAGTCATAGAGTAAACTATGCGAGGTTTCAAAATAACGACAGTGGAATCCAGTTCTCGAACCTCACGAAAACTCGAAAACACGTTCTAAAACCAAAGGCGATATTCTAAAACAGCGGAAACCTGTCAAATATTGCCGTTTTTAGTTTATTTTTGACTAAATTCCTATTTTTGTGTTTTCGCATTGCGAATTTTGCTCTAGTTGTGTTCAATTTTACCACACTGTGACATATATGAGTAAAATCTGTTAACCTAACGCAAATTTTGACATTCTCTCCCATGGTATTGTCAAAAAACCCTTAAAAGACTATATTTTTACCCAAAGTAAAGCGTTTGAGTAAAAACTGATCGTTTTTTGGAAATTTATTACACGAAATATTTGACTGAAAATCTTGCAAATTCGAATCTGATTTACTGATAGAAGCAAAATGTCGATGGAAATTTCCATCGACATTTTGGAAATAGATGTAAAATATCGATGAAATTTTCCACCGTCGTTTTGCTAAATATCATCGATATTCTCACTAGATAGAAAGATGTCGATGGAAATTTCCATCGACATTTGCAAAAAGACGTAAAGCTTCACTGACGTTTTGATTGCAAAAGCAAATATCACCGGTATCTTCAAATCAGTATTAAAAAATGTCGATGGAAATTTCCATCGACATTTTGCAAACAAATGTAAAATATCAATAAAAAGTTTCACTGGCGTTTTGATTGCAAAAGCAAATATCATCGGTATCTTCAAATTATTTTAAAAATGTGGATGGAGATTTCCACAGACATTTTGCAAATAAATTTAAAATGTCACCGTAAAGTTCGATCGACTTTTGTTGACAAAAGCAAAATGTCGTCGATAAAAAGATGTCGCGAAAATTTCCACCAACACGTATATGTACTGCGTCGCCCGGTGGATTTTTCCTTCGATATTTAGACAACCAAGGCTAAATGCTGGGAGTTATTTACAACGAAAGTTTTCTGCACTAAAAAAATTACTGTGTATCATAAGAAATGAAAGGACAAAGCATTAAGTTTGGCAATTTTATTATCGGTATCTTAGCTTCTCAGTGGATTACAACTGAGCCGTGATACAAGTTCAAACGTTTCACGCACAAACATTAAACAGGTCAAAACTTTTTTTTTCTCATTTATCATTATTTCGATAAATAAATCACTAATCGCTAACGAGCGAGTAACAATAACAACTTTTAGCTGAAATACACAGCGATCCTAAACGTGATAATTTCTGAAAATACAGTTATTTCAAACTCTGAGTTCCTATAGTAGATAATCAATCGAGTCCTCTATACATTATTAAAATGGAAAGAATAAGTTAAGATTGGCGGGCATGTTTTCTGCCTGTTTATTAACAAGACGCCTCCTTATTGTGTCAAGTCCTATCGGGTAGGTCCACGTGTATGATAAAAAGGTCGCATGAACCCCAGTATGACATATTCTTATCTTGATATCGACAGCTTGGCACGAATCTGCAGTTTATAAAATCGTTGCGGTCTGTAAACTCAGATCATCTTGTAAATCTCATTCATTGGGGCATGATAAAGACTGATCAATTCGCAAGAAAATGAAAGGAGAGTCTCTCGCATCTGCGAACGTTATATCTCATACAAAAGTGTTGTGCCGGTAACCCTATACAAACCATACATGTGGACGGGTGGAGCCTGCCAGAAGGGACTTGATACACTGATAACGAAACTAGCAGTGACTAAAGACTCAGTTGAGAGGCAGAGTACACGATTAAAACTCGTGTAATCTCACGGTACGCATAACTGAACATGTTGGCCCGAGAATAGGCCCTTCTTTCATCGATTACAATTTCCTTACGGCGGGTTTAATTGTTTCAATCTATCGTGATTGTGTGAGAAGACAATTCAGGTTTCACACCGAGTTCTAAACTGATCAATTAATGCTCTTGACAAATATGGAAAATGTTTACGTTGTTTTCATTTCGGTTTCTGCTAAGAGCAAGCAACTTGAGCAACAAGCATGCAAATTCACGTTTGCGTGCGTGTTCAAGTTTTCTGCATACAATGCACTAGGTTTCACTCTATTTCCGGAATGTTCAATAATACTTAAATTCTCGGTACAATCTTTAAAAAAAACTCACCGCGCCAGCACACATTTGCACCTAGACGAACTTGTACAGGTCTTTAGTTTTAGCATCCTGGGAAGCTGTGATTATTCGCGATATCACCTCTCGTCGATGATTTCCTCCATCGATCCTCCAATCCGTGATCTATTCTCAGTAAAAATAATGAAACTTACGAGTGCTTCTTCACTTCCTTCTTCACTTCCTGCAATTTTGTAACGTCAGGGCAGTTGGCCTCCTTATCAATTTTCTTTTCCGCCTTAGTCTTTTTTTTCTGGAACAGGCGGGCTTAACTCTTCAGTCATTGGACCTTTCCGTTTTCAAGTCGTGTTTTTTCTAGGCCATCTTTTCCTATGGAAATGACCTGGCAAACAGCGCTGCAGTCCTAATCAGCCGAGAGGTCTTGCGAATTTGTTGCCGTGAACTCTATAGTGCTGTCGGATCCGGTGAAACGCTCATTTTCCATACCAGTTCGGAAAAGTGGTTCACGCTGACTGTTTAGGCCGAGGGGCGCATTTAACCTAGAAGGGCAAGAATTCAGATCATTTACAATTTAGATGCAAAGCGCCTATGCCCAATTGTTCACTCGACTTAAATTAAAATTTAGACGCTTAGTTGAAATTCATTATATTAATTACAAAAAGCTGGTACATAGAGCATGCTTTGTGGTAACAAGTCATTAATCCCCAAAGTGAACTGACTAAAGAAACGATGTTTAAACAATTACCTTCAACTTTTGGTCACTAACGTCTGTTTCACGCGAGAGAAAGAGATGTTAGAAACTTCTCCGAAGTCCTGGCGTTCTCTATTCTTCAGTTGTTTGTTGTTCTTGAAAATGAACACTTTCGCATCGTCTTCTTGTACAAGGCACCATTTTATTTCAGATGGACCTAAACTCCGCCGGGTTGCTGACATTATAGTAGACTGTATGTTGTTTTTAGTTGAATGAACGGACTAGAGGTTAACTCAATAATGTGCAGCACAACACAATTCCCATTATCGATCATATTGCAATAGAGAACTATTGCATTGGCGAATGTATGCCAAACAAAGGGGCCAAGTAAAAACGGGAAACGTGACTTGCGGTTAAAGTTATCATATCGTCGTTGACATACCGATATTTTAAGACTGACCAAAGGGAAATTACCTGTACCACAAGTTATGTAGAACACGCGAGAAATGTCGGTCTCAGTTCCAATTATATTATTTTACAAAATGCTGAGGTAGAAAGGATATATGACTTTCCGATTTCTTAGTGATTCAGAGACAAGACTTACACGATATATCTTTCGCTGAAAGTAAGGAAACGAAGAGAAAGCCAAGTTGCTGAGGGCATGAAGAGAGAAAGGCCACGTAGTCTATCTAATGAGCTGATTTGATATGGAGCAGTAGCCATACCTTGTTTAAGGCTTCGGATGCTGAAGTGGGGGAGGACGAAAACAAAAACAAAAAAGATGGAAAGAGCTTTGATAGCCCTCCGACAAGCGAATGATTTGAAGAAATCAGTGAACGCGGCGAAACCAGTCCTTTAAACACAAGCGAAATTTTCGAGTCACTGCCATGCACTGCAGCATTTCAGCGAAAATGGAGAAGACAGACCGTTAGATACGGCTGGCCAAGACGGAGACGAGGATACTGGTCGTTTTACTTTAGAAAGTTCGGACGATGAAGGAGGATCTTCAGTACGGGGTAAGTCAAGTTTATGTAAGCTTCTATTTAGATATCAATGCAATAACTAAGTTAGTTTATGGCTGTATAATTTGAGAGACTTGCAAAGGGGCCGGTATGATTGCTAACTAATTGTGATACTGACTTTAATTTTCAGTAGAAGCAACTCTAAAAAAACGCTTGTCTCTGTAGGTTGCATCTACAGCCTGCGCGTTATATTAAATTTTTTCATGTTATGTCTAGGCCCGCTATATTGCTGCCAAAAGAATCCGGAATTTTCCAAATAGCGTTAGCTTAGAATTTAATTGTACGCTGCGGCTAAATGACCGTCAGTCGGTCATACAGGGAAGAGGGGAGGGTCCCCCTCTGGCACGATTTACGAACGGAAAAAAATAGAGGATCACGGATCCGACGGATAAAAAAAAATCGTTTTCCGAGTCACGAAAATAAGCAAGTAAGATGCTCTTTTTAATAACCTGTTCTTACACTAGAAACACTCAAGTGTGTTAAGGCTGCAGTGTTTCAACAAAGCAAAATCGGGAATGGCTCCATATTGCAAATCCCACCGACCTAAGTTACTCTGCATTGAAGGCTCTAACCATTCGAAGGACTTGCGTCTAAAGAATGGAGTGGGTAAAATCACGAATATCTGTTATTAATTAAGGTTCTTCACAGGTCACGCAAAACGTTCAGTTTACGAGTCACGAAGAATGATTTCCTAAATTCACGTTTCACGGAAACCCCGTGCGACCCTCTGCAAATCACTAAATGACGGGCATTCTGATATTTTTTCTCAGTTAAATTTAAGGAAATCTAAACATCCCATCCAATTCAAACTATGATATGTCGATTACGAACTGCCAAGCGATTCAGAAGAGCTGTGTACATCGCCAATCTAACGCTTGGTTTACGCTCGGCTCAGAGAGCGAAACCATGTTTGTACCACTCATTTGAATAAGCTATCACTGCTCTTTGTTTTCCTTTTGTAACCCTCTCTTTTATGCTATCGCAACCGGAAATGGGTAGTCCAAAACTTTGACATCTAGCACTCATGTTTCTCAAAATATGTCTTTTTAGCCATAAAGCCACATTTCAATAACGTGACTGTCTTCTGCAAAGTATTGCAAAAAAAAAATACTGTAAAGGTGAATTATGTGGAGATCTGATGAACTTCGAAGTACGTAGACAATCTTCAATTCGCCACGCACTCCTTCGTGATCTATATAAGTGCAGTGCCTATATAAAGTTCATTGCGTACTAATTAATTGTTCATAAATATTATTTATACTGCAGACATAGCGCACCCATGAAGTTAATTTTCGAGCAAATTAATAAAAACAGAACCCACTTGCACTTGATCTGTAAAGAAACGAGGAAGCTCTCTTTCTAGGGACTTTTTAGGTCACTGGGAGGAAGGTTTTAGATTGAAAACAGACTATTTTTCACTAGAGGACTTTTTTTCTTATAGTGAAACAAAATAATGATGTGTATTTCGGTGTCAAAAAGGAGTTGTATAGCTATATTGAAATTGTTTTCTACAGATAGCATTTAGGGTCACTTTCGAAGCATTCTCTTACATTGTCTTAAAAACGGCTCAAATCGTAACGCAATCGTCAACAGACTTATGTCACGTATTAATCATATTCAACGTCTGGGCCGCCTGTGGTACAACGTAACATTGTAGTCACTTGCTCTTTCCTTTCAGGTATATTCCGGTCGAGAATCCGCAAACATTGGGTGTTCGCGTCAGCAGGGTGCAAAACCCCCTGGAAGTGTTGCGTGAGAATGTATTTATAGTAGCTGTTCACATTCAAGGCTACAAGAAACCTCTTGTGATAGGGGAGTTGGAGAAAGGAGTGGAAGCCGTGGAAACTACCAAATAGAGAAAATTGGACTGGTAACTTACTAAATGGGTGTTTACTGCTTGTAAATTTCCATCTGGACTAGGAAAATAAACTCACGAAAGAAACTTACAAATACCTCAGAAAGACATATCGGGATGTGGAAAGAAATCAGCTATGCTAATGAAACCTGAATCTTTCTCTTTTCCTATACAAGCAAGCGTTGGATTTAGATAGTACTTGCCCTGTTAGCCAAATTGTTGTATTGATTTGCCATTTTTTTTCAACAAAACGTTCAACTTCAATGGAAAGGAATTTCATTCAATGGAAAGGAAGATCGTAAATATTCCCGTGTCCCTGCGACCAATCGCAACTTATAGAACTTCAGCAGAGATGTAACTGTTTCATTACAATGGGCAATAGCAATAGCATAATCGTTATTTTAGTGTAAATAAATCTCCTACTACCGATACTAAAATCGAGTTCTTCGTAAGCTATTCCTTTGCGCAACAAAATGCCGGTAGAAATTTCCATAGACGTTTCCCTAAGAACTGACGATAAAATTTCCTACCGAACATTTGTTTTGAATGTACAATTTTCTCTCAGACTTGAAATGTCGCTGGAAATTTCCACCGACATTTTTCTCTCAGACTTGAAATGTCGCTGGAAATTTCCACCGACATTTTTTCTGTCACAGCTAAAATGTCGCTGGAAATTTCCACGCGCATTTTTTTCTGCCACAACTAAAATGTCGCTGGAAATTTCCACCGACATTTTTCTGTCACAGCCAAAATGTCGCTGAAAATTTCCACCGACATTTTTCTCTATGAGCTAAAATGTCGCTGTAAATTTTACCAACATTTTTCTCTCACAGTTTAAATGTCGCTGGAAATTTCCACCGACATTTTCTCTTAAAGCTAAATGTCGCTGGAAATTTCCGCCGACTTTTCCTTTTACCAGTAGAAAATAACAATGAAAGTTTTTCAAAAATTATTTGCAATTTTTACCACAAAGTTTTAACTTTGGAAAAAAACAAGTCATTTCCTAACCAAAGAAAAATATATTGCTAGCTTTTTGCGATTAAATGTATAATTAAGAGGATTTTGCTATTATTTTCCTCTTTTGGACAAAAATCGACAAACGTTCTCAAATTTTAACCCTCTCTTTTGGAAAAAATCAAGGCTCAAGAGAATTATTTGCCACACTGTAACTCAAATGGCAAAATATGACAGTTTCAGAACGCACGCTTACTTTTTTAACTGGTGAATGTTGATCGAATTGGTTTGAAATATGGTCGTTTTTGTCGGAAGAATAGTTAACCGGTTCTTCAAGAGACTTAAAAGGCCAAATTTTGCCAAAATTTTATGCTAATTTGGCAAAAACCAG
>JAHPZR010055945.1:0-31621 GCA_019787425.1 Platygyra sinensis | reverse complement strand
TGTCTCTTATTATACAGCCCAGAACAAATGGCAGCAGGCCATATTGTCGCCGCTTTAATGCATGTAAGAGCGGTGAAAGGGATGGCCTTGTTTCGCCCCTCAACTGCGTTTCCGCCATTTCAAAGCAACTAGCCTAAATTACTTTTTGCACTCGAGAATCTGCCATGATTTTTGGAACAGCCCGCGATAGCTCGCCGGAAGCGCGCTTGAAATCGTATGTGAACCGCTGTCATACAAGCGCAGAGCTCACAAAATTAAGAGTGCCGTTCTTGTTTTAGGGGTGCCGTTCCAGAAATCAACATTGAAAAAACTCGAACATATTTTGCCGTGTAAATCAAGCGGAGGGTGCCCAAAACTATTGGTCCGCGTTCCAAAATTTTTGAGTGCCGTGCCCAAAATGAATGTCCTGTAAATGCGCCTTTAAGGTCTCTAATTGTTCTGATGTTTGTTGTCTTTTATAATGTTAATTTGAGTTGAACGATAAAAGCAATGCTCTCACTCTTAAAAGTCGATTTTAATCACGACGTTGTACGATGTAACATCAAGAGTTGTACGGCTAGGAGGTATAGCAAAGTACGAAAAATAAACGTGTGAACTCCAAGTTCTCTGAGTGTGCTGATTTCAGTTGTAGCAGATCCGACGGTACTTTGGAACCCGTGACAAGTTCCTTTCCCGCAGCAAGCGAGTCGCTCCTAGCTAATTCCCAGTCAAGCGCAACTGTCCAGCCAGTTAGGCCTCTTACGCGTCAGTTTACCCCAGTTAGAGTTCAGAGCGGAAAAACCGTTGACACAGCGGAAAAGCCCGTCGTCACAAAAGGCTAAGAGACATGTGCATCGACCTCGGGCTGGATATAGTGACATTTTATCTCAGAAGAGGAGAAAGCCATACATTGCACGACTCACACAATTAGTCACACAATTGGAGTGTTCCTGCTATTCCAAGTAATTGAGCACTGTACGTTTCACGAATGACTGATCCGCTGCTTATAGGATGCGGTGCGTGTATAATTTACAAGAAGGCGTTGCGTGACAGTAGTCCTACATATGGCATTTTGGTCACTTGAGCTCAACACTCCTTGTGGAACCTCCTCCAATTTGTTTTCACGATTTTCAGTATATTCGAAACTGGTGAGTGCAGAAGGCGCAGATGGGATGTAAATGCTCGAGTTTATGTTCACTGGATGCGAAGCAAACGTAAATTAGCGGCTGTGTTGCAAATTTAACCTGATGCACGTGTGTAATTAAACTGTTCAACCTGTTGTGGGCAGAATTATGCAAAAGTATGGCGCGATTCACAAGGTAGGAAAGGTCGAAATTTGTTCCTCCTGTCTCAATACATGAAAATCAAGTGTAGTTATAGAAATTTTATCGCGTTTCTAGTCATTTCAACGGCCAGTAAAAATATAACTTATCAAAGCAGTTATTTGTGTACAACACGTTTACTTTTGTTATTAATTATCCATCTCATTATGACGTCATAGTATTTAACCGAAATACGGCCGGTAGTCATCTTTTGATAGTTAAAGGTCCCAAAGAAATAAAACTTAAATCGTAAAGAACTATCTTTCGAGGCTTCTTAGTAGCGTTATTGTAAACTTTGAGACACTACCACGTGTATTTTTGCCAAGCTATTCTAGGTCACCTGAGACCTTTCCTTCACACATTTACTTGTCCGTTCTTGTCCGTATTATTTAAAGGGGTAATGCTTTTTAGTGCAAGGTGCAATATTTGGATGGTTTGGGAGCTGACGGCGCTAACACACTATGGCGGAAAGAAATAGGGCAATAAGGTGTAAACTTTAAACCTCCAGTTATGAGGAGTTAACATACAAAACTATATATGGTTCCATATTCTCTTGTTATCCTAGTGGTACTATTTTCTTAAGAACAAAAGCAATTTGCTCGAAGCGCATGCGTAGATTGATTAGCATTAGTGTTATCTACATGTTAGGTAAACGATACATTTCATACACAGTTACACACGAACGTTAAGTGCTTTCCCTTGTGGTAGAACACAACATGTAAGAAGCATGCGCTCTAGCATTGTCAGCATGATACAATCCGTTCTCGAGTTGAGATTCATGCGTGCGATACTACACTCTCGTCTTAACGGCCGATAGCAGTTACCTTTCAAGTTGTATCAGTTCTTCCTTTTAGAGCAAAGAACGCTTTTGTGGCAGCGTATCTTTTGGAATGATCCCTAGCTCGGTTCAAAAAAAGTTGTGTGCTGTTTTCAAACTATTTCGTGTTTGCTTTAAGGTAGCATCCCACCCCAAATGACCGCTTCGCGTCCGCAACGTTTCAAGGCGAGACTTTAAATAAAAACCCTGACAAACTATATATTTTCTGAAAGCTTAATAAATGAAGATTACAATACCGTATTTGTTGGAAGAAAAAAGATAAATTCCTTAAAAATATAGCGATCGTTTTGCAAAAGAACATGGCTTGCAATATTTAGTTCCTGTTCAGTCGGAGGTGATCAAAAGGGAAAAAAAACAAACATTGCGCCGAGTTCTTAACAACTTTGTCTAGGCTAGTGAGACAATCTCAGGTAGTGCAGAGTGTTATGCAGGACTGTAAGTACGTTTTGAGTCATCTGCTGCCTGTATGTAACTTGTTAGTTCAAGGCCCAAAAATAACTTACAATTACTGTTTGTCAAGACGGTTTTAAATTTTACTGTGGTGTTTTACGTTGAATTTCGTTCATTCTAAATTCATTAATACGTTGAATTAGCAAACGTGATAATTTTAGTTTTTCAACGCCAACAGTTGTAACTTGATACTTTTGTTTTTCTCGCAAAGTTTGTAACATGATACCCTTGTTTTCTCAAAAACATACAAAGAAGATATGCTCGCTTTTTTCCTGAGAAAAATGAAATAATGTTTTTAACTTATGAAAAAATTGGAAGAAGAATGATTTTGTTTCAATCAAGAGGCAAATTTTCATATCATCGATAAACAATTACTAATTTAATTATCAAATAGTCACGTCGTGTCTCGGAATAGCACGTTCTTATTAGGTTGCCACCGTTGGTGTTAACAGTAAACCAGTTCAAAATACACAATGATATCGATTAATACAACCGAGAAGCGTTTCAACTTGACCAAAATTATATCCTACATCGCTGAATGAGTCCCCTCAATGACTGACTAAATTTATTTGCGGTTTCCGTAAGTGCCACAGTGTCTACAGCAATATTTGAGAAGTTTCTTTTGTCACGACATTACTAATTTTAATGCCGCTAACTCAGAAATGTTTCGGGTGAATACATTTGTGAACTTCTTGTTCTCTTTCATAGGAGAGAAAATACAAGCGGCTGAGGAGATCCATTCGTTTCCCTGTTTAAAGCTTAGCAAACACGAAATAGTTGAAAACAGCACACGGCATTTTTCAACCGAGCTAGGGATGATTCCAAAAGATACGCTGTCACAAAAGCGTTCTTTGCACTGAAAGAGGGAACTGATATTACCTGAATTATACTACAGGCTAAGAAATTTCTAAAATGTGATTGGCTAAGACAAGTAGTATTTAAGCCAAATTTGAAATACTTACATGTAAAAATTACGTCAGTTTCCATGGTAACTGACAAATGATTGTTTCTAATTTTAAAACAATGGCGGACAGGTTTCCCGATTGTGTCGCGAAAGAACTGCAACAGTTTAAGGAAAATGCCGAAAATTTGAACACAAAGAAAAGCACTAAGACCTGGCTTACTGTTTTGACCACATGGGCCGAAGAAAAAGGATACAGTCCAGATATTGTAAGCTACGAAGCCAAGGAACTTGACGAGAAGCTTCAAAGGCTTTTCGCCGAGGTGAGAATGAAGGATGATTCAGACTACGAGCCAGACAGTTTCTGCAGTTTGCGAGTAATGATAGCTTCCCTGGACCGTCCTTTAAAGGAAACAGGCAGCAACATTTCCATTGCCAAGGACAGAGAGTTTGTCAACAGTCGCAAAGTACTCGAAGGGAAAGCTCGCTTCCTCCGTGAACAGGGTTGTAAACCCAATCAATTGCTCGTGACTAAATAAAAATATGTGTGTTACGTAAAGTGCGAAATTTCTTTGCCTTGTAGTATAAACAAAAAATAGCACGCTTTCTTCGGGGTATTTGGGATAAATACCGGCTCGTGATATTTCAAAACTCCCCAAATATCACTCGCCGCGGCGGCTCGTGATATTTTGGTGAATTTTGAAATATCACTCGCGGTATTTATCCCAAATACCCCTAGAAACCGTGCTATTTCCTATACATATAACTGTTATCACCCGTTAAGACGAGAGTGTGGTATCGCACGCATGAATCTGAACTCGAGAACGGATTGTATCATGCTCACAATGCTAGAGCGCATGCGTCTTACATACTGTGTTCAACCACAAGGAAAAGCACTAAATGTTTGTGTATAATTGTGCACGAAATGTACCGATTACCTAACATATAGCTAACACTAACGCTAATCAATCTGCGCATGCGTTTCGTGTAAAATCGCTTATGTTCTTAAGAGAATAGTACCACTAGGATAACAAGAGAATATTGGAACCATATATAGTTTTGTGATGTTATCTAATTATGTTATCTACGAAAGAAATGTAAGTACATGTATAGTACGTTTTACGTAGCAATCAAAGGTACCTACCCCACCCCCTCAAACAAGGCTAATTAATTAATTGGAATTAATTAATTAAACAAACATTGAAGTTTACACCTTATTGCCATCCCAATAGTGCACTCTGCACTAAAAACCGTGTCGGCGAATCTTGATATCTTGGTTTGTTTTTGACGCCCGGTTAAACTTTGGGGTTCGAAAAAATATCGCTTCTGTTCCTTCATTTGCTTATACCTCTAGAAAGAACGGGAAAAGTCAAAAATGCCGACACGGTTTTTGAGCTACATCTATATAGGAACATCTTCCCCAAATTTGAGCAAAAACAGTTGAAAATTCGCTGCACGCGAACTTAAAACGTTCGCCCAGTTTCTTGAAAATATAGTTTCGAGAAAAAGAGCAAAACAGTTTCAGAGACGTTCTTCCGGTTGAATGAGATAAAAACAACAAGGCGTGAAAGTAATTACCTGCGGTTTACAAAAAAACAGCTCAACTTACTTCATAACAATAGCGCTCAAATGCTGACGAGACAAGATGTTAAATACTGTTCCGCGCGGGAATTTGACTCTACATTTCAGGGCCAGGCATCGCTGCTGGTCGCTCGCTCCGAAGGTAAGTTGTTACTGTAGAATTGGAAGTGTTTCATCCCAGTTTCCGGAGTTTTTATTCCTCTGATTGGTAATTTGTATTATGAATAGGCCAAAACAACGTTAGAAATGTCTAAAGAACCGAAAAGGGGAAAAAGCCGAACGCGCAAGGGAGGGAATCACGCAACTACCACTGACTCCAGTGAAACAGAAACTCCCAAGGCAGTAATGCTTCCCGAGATGCGAGCAGCTGGGTAAGAATGGTAATAAACTGGATAGGAAACAATATAAATTGCTTTCTGGTCTATATGATCAGCACTGATGAATACAGCCACAAAATTAGCGCCACAGAATTGCCCGGTACAACCTCCTGGAACTCGTGTTGTGTATAATAAGACACTATGTCGCTAGCGGCAACTTTGTCAACCCAATCCGTGTTGATGTCAAAACAATTTCCAGTTTTTCTTTTTACTGCTCTCCTTGACACAGAAGGGCAGCTCGATCGCTTTCGGTTTTTTCTTGAAGACATGGCAACAGCTCGAAAATATTGTTGCGTGTCGAACCAAGGATGGTATATGTAAGATAATAATGATGTGTTGGCAGATTGTTACTGTGACTTATCAACATTCCATTTACGGCAAATAGTGAAGAAAACACTATTTTGTCCATAACTTCGCGTAGAAACAATATTTTTTCGAAATTTCTTTTTTAAAACAAAGATAGGAGTAAGGTCTATCTTGCTATCGTAAAATATTTTTCCCCCAAAATGGTCACATTTGGGGTGGGATGCTACCTTAAAAGAGGGAAACGAATGGATTTCCTCAGCCGCTTGTTTATTTTCTCCCCTATAAAAGGGAAAAAAGAAGTTCACAAATGTATTCACCCGAAACATTTCTGAGTTAGCGGCATTAAAATTAGTAATGTCGTGACAAAAGAAACTTCTCAAATATTGCTGTTGACACTGTGGCACCAACCGAAACCTCAAATAAATTTAGTCATTGAGGGGACTCAATGGAGTGGTTTATATAGCGTCATATAAAGAACCGCTCGACCAATCAGATTGCAGGAAACTCTTTGTTCAGCTCTGAAATTATACTAATAATCGATATTATTGTGTATTTTGAACTGATTTATTGTTAACACAACCGGTGGCAACCTAATAAGAACATGCCATTCCTGACCCCTTCCTTTGTATGTTTTTGAGAAAACAAGGGTATCATGTTACAAACTTTGCGCGGAAAACAAAAGTATCAAGTTACAAACGTTGGCGTTGAAAAAATAAAATTATCTCGTTTGCTAGTTCAACGTATCAATGAATTTTAAATGAACGAAATTCAAGGTAAAACACCACAGTAAAATTAAAATCGTCTTGACAAACAGTTATTGTAAGTTACGTTTGAGCCTTGAACATACAAATTACATACAGGCAGCAGATGACTCAAAACGTACTGACAGTCCTGCACTCTGCACTATCTGAGATTGTCTCACTAGTTTCTAGAATGCGGAGGCTGCATCATTTGAATATTTTAGGGTGCGTAGCCAAAGTGTAAATAGTTTTATTGCTGACGCAGCGAAGGAGCCTGAAGCGACTGAGCGAAGTCAGCAGATGTAATCGGCAAGGGAATCGAGCTTCAAACTTTTCTACCACAATGCACTACACTGTATCCACAAATTCAACAACAATGCCTTGCAGGCCGTGCTTTTGCCATGTGCTCTTCTTCTCGAAGGTTAGTTGAGCTTTTACTTTATAAATGTTTGTTTTAAGCTTAAAACCTACAATTTAACTACGAACGCATACTATTATAGTGCTTTAAAAGGCTCTGACAAAGCTTTTGCGTAGTTCTGCCTGAATGTTTCACAAAAGAACATCTTATTTCGTGATTTGAATGTTCGAGTAAACAAGCAAGATATCACGAACTCGGTCCGACCCCAAAATGCAGACCATGCAGACTGCAGACCGCAGACCGTGCAGACCATACAGACTGAGTACTTTTTTTCTTATTCTCGTTTTTATATTTACTTTTGACTCGCATATTTTTTGGGCTCCGGTCACAAATTAGTCCTCAATTATATTTCGGAGTGTTTGTTATGCACAGGCCGCGCTAGCTTGGTATGTGACTGTTGACTTGATGTAGACTTTGCGAGGGAAACTCCGTTTTGCCCTAAATATGCTTACGTAAAGCTATTTTAAAATGTAGAAATAAACTTCACTTGTAATTTAAGGCCACATGTAATATGTGCATTTTCTACTCTTGCTGTGCAAAATGTAATTTCAAATGGCTGTTGGAGGGTGACTGCGATCACGTCAAAGAAGCCGAGCACATGGAAAGGCCACAGAAAGCCGAATAGCACTTGAAATTCTCAGCGCAGTACGGTTGAGTTAATGATATGATGGTTTATTTATTTGGCTTTTATATGGCAGTTGTTTTTTTATGGCGATTTAGACTACGAGTAGCCCCTCTTTCACTTAGTCAGTCGTTGCGTGACGCATTAGAAAAACAATGCAGATGTTTAGTACACTTTTCATCATCATGTTCAAAGTATTAGTTTCAGTTACAATCACAGGTTATGAACTTTTAACCCCCCAAAAAATCATTTGTCCAGTGCTTTTTGCAATGCAGATGGACATTACTTAACATAACCTTCCAGTTTGCATGTACAGTTTACATGTTGTTGTTTTTTTGTTCATTTTATTCAATTGGACGCTTAGAATTTGGGAACACTACCACCATTTCTAATGGCAAATCACTTATAAAGGGTTCTGTTAGAATAGTTGTAATGTTATCTTTGTTAGGATTTTATTGGTTTTTACATATGTTGATGCTGAAATGTTTGCCTTGAAGTAAAGTTGATTCTTCTTGGACCCAGGCGACTAGATCGAAGTAAGATTTGTAGCCCTGGCAACCTCTTTCCCATGCAATTAAAAGTTGCTGCGTAGCAGCAGCCCTCATGGTGTTTAGAACGTAACATAGATTTCAAACCATTGTGTAACATGCTACAACTGTCCGCCATTGAATTGATGCTGTGTAGCGCTTGGAATTACTGTATGAAGAAAGTTGTGTTAAAAAAGTGCTATAGGAACATTAGCACTCTTTTAACACGACTTTCTTCATACAACTGTCCACAAACTAATGAGCACTCACGTTTCAAGGGTATATGATCTCAATTACCCCTGCACGTGGATGCTAGTCCAAACATGTTCATGCCACTCTAGAAAAATATTTCTTTCTTCTTATGAATGCTTGTATATGCTTTTGTTTTAATTTTAAGTCTTAATCCAGGGGCGGTGCCTCGCATGGGACTTCATCCCGTTGCACCTGCCCCGTTTGGGTCTCGCCTTTTTTAATTTATTTATGCTATTTATTTATGTGGTTTACCGCATAAAGCTGTTAAAAAAAAGAAAAAAAAAGAAAGAAAGGACGCTGAACAAATGCATAAAAAATAGTAGTCTGGTGTAACTCTCAATCCCTTTCGCCATACGTTGCACGTCAGCATTGACTACTAACAGGCATACTAGTACTATTCTATTTTCTCTCGCAGAATCTTGAATTGATCACTTGTGGCGGTATTCGTTTGAGCATTTTAATTTTGCAATTGTCTTTTTTCTTTCTTAAGGTTGCTGCTGCGGAGCGAACGTAGCTAGCGAGCAGCAACATAATCAGGATTTAAGAAGAATATATAAAAGGGAGTACGAAATCTCGAGTTCATCACTTTCTACCAAAATGCATTGCCGCAATGTATTCTGCTAAAAAATGATTTAACCAGAGTGCACTGTGCCACTTTTTACCAGAGTGGACTGCGGCGTCACGGAATACACGAAGATCTTCTCTTGTGGATTCCAGTGAGAAAGGTTAATTGGTGGCATGGGTATGTTTTGCTCTGATTTGCCTGTAAAAAGATGTGAAGGAGATCGTGCTTGACTTCCGTAACTCTAGCGGTTTTTTTTTTCTTTTTTTTTTTAATGCAGTATGTGAAAGTTTGTAAATTCGGACGATTAATTGTGACGTCTTAGTTTTGAACTTAGTTTTGTCCTTTCTTAGCCGCAGTCTTGCCAGTCCTTGGTGTAATTCTCAAATGAAGAGAGATCGTCGTTACGGAAGCTTGTAGAATAATTTAAACAAACGGAAACCGTAGAACACGCTAATTTCATATACGTTGCGATCTATTCCTTTACATCTCGGACATCTGAACATGAACTCAGACTAAAGCTTGCGGAGCATTTTTACACATTGCAACGGAAGCGTCCTCGGCACGGTCTGTCAACATTATAGAGACATTTATTGGTTAGATTTCTGCTCCTACAATTTCCACATCTTTCGATTTTCACGATCTGGTAAAAGGGAGGTTCAGTGATGTGTACCGTTTTATATCCAGGCATAGATCACTATGTGCTTTTTTGTCACGATCCCTGTTTAGATTGTTACACCTCGCCATCGATGTGTTATAATACATGAAGCTGATGTATCCAAGGACAGATTCCTCACGATTTGGCATTACTTTGAGAAATAGATGTTAATGCCAAGTCTTCCAAACACGCCGTTATAGATGAGCCACTGTGTATAAAATATGTCACTAACAACAGAATGTTCTGCAGCATTATTATCTTTTAGATAGCCTAGTAGTTTAAAGTAACGGGTTTTGCGTTCGCCGTCTTACTTCTCGGTTAGAATTTCACCTTTTGTTTTATATTGCATAATCAATAATCTTCTTCAGGCGCAGTCTGATGCTTTGAATTTCACAAATTATATGTTTGCTATTTGTTCTGTTTAAAAGTGTATATGACAGAATTTTTTTTATTTGCTCGATAAAATTTCCACAATGTACTGATAAGAAAAGCAAAACAAATTTTTCGATAGCGATTTTCCTCCTAGTGTTTTAATGTATCAAAAGTGTCAAATTTCACTTCCGGTGGGGTACAAACCGCGAGACCAAAAACAGCGGACTGGGAATGATTGTGACGTCATTTCAGGACTCGAAGCTTTGCTAAAAACAGATTTCTCGACATTTTCTTATTTTCTTATAAACAGTGCACTTTTGTACCATTTTTTAGCGAATTTATTAGCTCAGAATCAGAAAATGTCGGAGAAATCTGTTTTTCGCAAAGCTCCGAGTCCTGAAATGACGTCACAATCATTGCCAGTCTCCTGGTTTTGGTCTCGCGGTTTTGTACCCCACCGGAAGTGAAATTTGACACTGTTTGGTGCATTAAAACACACGGCAAGCGAAAATCGGCTATCGAAATATTTGTTTTGCGATTCTTATCAGTACATTGTGAAAAAATTTTATCGAAGAAAATCAGAAACAAACTGTTCATATCCAATTAAGGCTCTTTTATACAGAAGCGTTTATGCGTTTTTCCAGCAGGAATAGTTTTTCAGGGGAGTTATCTTTTGTCTCTTAGATTTTTCTTGGGTATCATTGACAGTAAAAACCTCTAATTTTTTCTCCCATATTTCAATTCAAATCTACCACACATTTAAAATCTTCGATCTCGATGTGCTTGCGCTTGAAAATTGTCGAGTTCTACACGCAAAACAATGACGCGTCGGTTTCTTCGTGCAAGGAGTGACTACGTACCATTTTCAAAATCCTGGGACTTTCTGTTTAGTTTTGAGTTTCTACACTTTAAATGTGAAATACTATAAATATAGTGGGGTGGTCCGTTTTAGGAGAGAAAGTGCGTTTGCTTTCAGTGGTCAGGTTTATTAGCTCTCCGGAATTAAAAACTGAATTAATCAAGGAGTCAGTGTAATTTAACAGACTCTATTTCTCCACTTAAAGTGTCTATATACCGCCAACAGGGTTTTTATAGTGATGGTAGCTCTATACTGTGTAAAAAGGTATTCTAAGAAAAAAAATTGGATTCTGAGATTTTAACTCCCTAAGATATCGCCTTAAAGTTCCCGCTTCAGCCACGCCCAATGAAGTTGACCGTGAGTCAGTGCAGAAAAGAGTCTGGGTTTCTGAATGGTCGTGACGTGAATGACGTCAAGTCAGGAATCACGAGATCCTTCTAGTTTAGGTAATTGTTGTTTCAGTAGTGGTGAGGAGTTTTCCCCGCCAAAAAACAAACAAATTGACGTTTGCGAAGCAATGCGGTCGTCAAGCAAGCAAAATAAAAGCATAAAGCTTCGAGATATTCCTGAAGTGACGTCATTCGTCACCAATCTAACATGACGCGGTCATCTTCATTGGGCGTGGCCAAGGCGGGAAATTTAAAGCTTGATTTTATGGCAAAAAGCATCGGAATTCACTTTTTTGTGGTTTTGAAGAACATTATTAGATGTTTATGATGGAGATGTTGAAAACCTAAATCATAACTTTTGGTAGTATGGACACTTTAACGATCCTCATTCATTTGCTGTTTTGCTGCCTTCCGATGCAAAGTTAGACCATAGAACAGTATTAAACAATAATTTATTAATTTCTAGATATAACTGGTCTTTTTCGGGTGAAAAGTTGCTGCCGCCCTTCTTCATCTATGTCAGTCAACCTACCATTTATGTCGCCACCTAGCTATTGTTACCTGGAATCGTTCCTGACAACCCAAAGTGTGCTAATTAATCACATTTCCTTCTCCATCTAAAAGGACATTTGTTTCCTAAAAGCGACAAATTTAGATGTTTGGTGGAAAGTTAACAGCAAAAAAATAACCTCGTACTTAGTTAGTGTTCAGTTACTACAATATTAACCATATACTCGGTTATTAACAGAGAAAAGTTTGCGAAAATAGAGGACAAGATTACGGGGAAAAGGTTCAAGACATTGTCAGGAACTAGCTAAGCGTTCCAGTAGAAACTTCAGTGTGTCTATGCGCGGGAATGAAAAATTTATTAAGGTATTGCAACGATAAACAAAATACCATCCTAGGCAAGTTTAATAGAAAATGGTAAATTCGTAACGTAGTAAGGCCATAAAAAGAAAAATTTAGTGATTTTGTCATAATGAAATCACTGCATGATCTCTGTTCACATTTAATTACACTTTGTGTTGTTTGTTTAACCAAAAAACAACAATAATCGTACCTAATTACGAATTACCTTTTATATCTCGATGAATCACTGTCTGTGAAAGGGCGAATGCAAAATCGGAGCCTTGCAGCATTTGATGTGGTGTACCGTGGTGATTCTTCTTCAGAAAGAACTCCGTTTTTTTTTTTATGTAGGCGTATAATGATCCTTGCCTAAAAGAACAAGAGTGAACTAACGAGTTGCTGGTTCGGATTTTGACTATCATGACAATATTATTGGATCTTATCCAAATGGTATGATCGAGTTTAGGAGGTGGTAGCAGGTTTTCAGAACTTTTACAGTAGTTTTTAGTGGACTCAGAACCCATGTCATATTTTCGGCTGTGAAACACACTTCAAAGAAATTATAACCACTCCCCCCCCCCACTCCTAAAATTTAACAGGTAAGTTGTCATCGGTCTATGGTAACTAGTTTACATGAGATTTACACAATTTTTTTATGGGAAGTTAAGTTTTTAATTGGGGGGGGGGGGGGGGGGGGTATTAAGAAATTTTTGAGAAAAGAAAAATGTCGTGCCAGCCACTTCCCAAGGTGGGATTAATGCATGACTCTTCCCAAAACCCAAACAAAAATAACCGGAAGGTGAAAAATAACTGACTGGAAGTGTTGCTCATTTACCGCATGCGAAGGAGAAATGGCCCCCCCCGCCGACTGATGTAAATTCTGCGAAAAGGCTAGGATTACCAGCGCTCCACTTCCAACTCGAACCACATTTCCCGCCTTATAGGCACTCATGCACCCAGCAATTGCGCCGCGAGCCGGACGACTTCCAGCCTCGAGCTCAGATTTAGCGATTGATTGAGGAACGTGAACCAGTCAGTGGAGACAGTGAAGTATTAGAAAGTTTTTCAGATAAATACCATGACCGAAAGCTTGTAGAAGAGTAGGTCGCACCTTGCCCAGATCAAAATGCGTAAGGAGAAGAAGAAGGGAGGCGTCACTGAACGGGAGCGAATGAACGACTGAAACAGGAGTACAATGACATTGACTAGGTTGGACTTGGGACAACTCCGATAAGCTGATCGTCCTTGACGGTGACGAGCATATCCTGTACTTTCCCATACGAGATCACCTGAAAGCTGAAAAGTCGGCAACGATTAAAGTCATCAAAGAGCACCTGGCGCTTGCTGTACAATTCAATGGCCAGTGTCAAACAACCTCCCCGGCAGCCAACGCTAAGAATGTGCAGCAAACACAAGAGACCTCATCCACTTTCGAGATAAAAACTGACATCACAAAGTGATGTAGTAGATAGGAGTTGGTGGCTGTTCAAGCCGAGTCACTCAGTAAGCATCGTCACGGAGACTCGAGTTATATCGCACCCCGCGCGGCAAACTTTACTCCGTCAAAATATGGACAAAAGTGGCGCACGGGTCGAGAGAGGACAATACGGTTAGTTGGAACAAGATAGTTTTTTGGGTAAATTTCGACACCTGTAAAATTAATTTAGATAAATTTGGACGGTAGTTTTGCTTGTATGTACAAGTTTTAGATTTCTATACACTTCGCGTGTTTGTCAACAAATAAGCGTCAACTAATCGACATGGAATGTTTTTTTTCTTGCCAAAAAACTGTGACCCCTCCCGGGTTGCGTATAAAATAGGTTTGACCCTCCCAGATTTGTAAAATATTCACTAATGACCCTCCCCTCTGAAGCCCCGGCCCACTCCTCCCAATCAAAAACGTACCTTCCTTTAACAATAAATAATAAAAGGCACAGAACAGTTCTGGCGGTTTCTATCTATACAGATATCGAATGAGTCACTTCAAGAAATTTTGATTATTTTTGGGTTGCACATAACGTCATCTTTTTCTAAAATCCAAAACTACAGAGCCACCAAAGTTATTATTTTCATCAGCCATGAGAGGGAATAAATTTATATCTGTGAACAACTTTTCAGCCCAAGAACATGCTTTGACTAAAACCAGGCACGTGTTTATCGAAAGACGTATACTTATCTCGGGATTTTTAGCCTTTTTAGAAGTTTAAGTATTAGGAAAAGTGCTTTTGGTAATGTTTTCTTGATCAGTTCAGATAATCAGGGGCCTAGGCAGCCAAAATAAGTTCCAGATGTTTATTTTCAAGCCGCCATGTTGATGTCCCTTGGAGGTACACCAACTTGGCGGCTCCATTCTGGGCTCTGTAAATTTGTGCAAAATATTTCGACAAATATTTGAATATCGGGGAAACGTACCGACCTAAAACTTGGGGAACTGTCTTAATTGTTTATCTCCTATAACGTTATGATTTCTTGAGTTTATTGACAGAATGGTTTTTGAATTATTTTCTAATTGCGTGACGGTGCAACCCAAGAATATTCTATTGGTCATTACAAGACCTCAAGTATCTCAAGCGTATTAGCTCGTATTGCTACTTACTGAAACAAGAAAGGTATAGGAAAATAACCTATGAATAACCTATAGCTGTCTTATTGTTTTAACGGTCTGTTTACATGAAGAAAAATTATCCTCAGTGGAAGGATTACTTTCCTTTGAATCACCATGCCTTCAAAACGGGCGAACCTTCACCCGGCACTACCCTACACCCTGAGTTCTGTTGTTAAAATTTCATCCTTTAGTTATCATTAGATATTTGATATTAATATGTAGAACTATATATCTGATATTGCTATGCTTATTATTATAAGCACTAATATGATTTCCTGCAAAAAGAGAGAAATTCCAAAAAAAAAAACAAACAAGCAAACACAGTACTGAAGTAGTTCTTGCTATCTAGGATAACCATTGCACGTTTATTGAGGAACCCGACAGCCACACCAAATGTAAGCTCTTACCCCAGCCATGAATTCCATAAACAAATGAAGATAACCATCTTTTAGCTCACTTCCATGATATGACACGATCCGTGGGTGTCTAAGTTTCTTTAAAATACTTATTTCGTTGTTTAGAGCTTTCACCTAATAAAAGAATAAACAAATAATTTTAAAAAGCTATCGTGTTCTGTGAAACGTAGTTGCACTTGTTAAATCTATGCCTAGGTGCACTCAGAGAAGAAATCTGTTTGGCAATATGAGCAATATGTTATAGACAGGTTATTGGATCAAGAATTCAAAATAACAAGAAAATTGTTACAGCTGGATTTACTGCAGATTCATCAAGGAAATAGTATTATTGTACAAAGGGAACTCAGATGAAGATTGACGCCGATTGGGCCTCATCAACTGTCACCTCATAGAAGTCGAAAGTGAGCAAATGCACCAGTCAAAGTAAATCCCGACCCCCCCCCCCCCTTCCCCAGCCACCCTGGGATATGTGGAGCTTTAGTGGGGCTTTATCACCATAATGGCAGCTCTTTGAGTTCCCAGTATGTGGGGGATTCACGCATTTTTTATGAGGGTATGCCTACACTGTTTGGAGTTATTGGCACTTCGTTGATTTTGATCAGTTTTGAGTCATTTTTAGTGGTTTAGTTTTAGTGACATCATGGGAAATCAAGAAGCCCAACAGTTGGAAAAAAAATCTACGAATCGAAGACATCAGGACTATTGTTTGGATATCACGACGCAGTTACCAAGTGATATTACGTCATCGTCCCCCTTAGCTTACCTCAAAGGTATTACGTACTACATGTACACCGTAACGTTTTTAAATTTTGCTAACATATTCTTGTGTCCTTGACAAATTATGATAACTTAAATGGGTCTTAAATAGGCTTGTTGCTGGACATGTAGAGAATAGAAATACGTCTTTGATACCCATAAGCATTTGGAATCTAACCTCTTGCGTTTCGGTGTATTGAGGCTCCATTTTAACTATTTTAACTGCTTTTATGTCATTGTAAGGAAAATGACACTTGTAAACCTGCAAGATATTGTGTTATGAACACTTTGTTTACCATAAAAACAAATGACAATTATTACAATTATTAAAATTCAATTGTCGTGGTGGAATTTTAAACTTTGGAAATCTACTGAAAAACAGGTTCTGTAGCGAAGGAATTTGCCATGTCTCAACTTACAGTTTTCTGTCGTGTATAGAGTGAGAGCGTTACAATTACCCAGAACTAAACGTACAATCAAAACTAGCCATATGATTAATTTTGCTGGCATAATTAGTGGAAAAAATCCAGCAGACGATAAGTTTTGAATCAGATCTAAGTCAAGTGAATCTTCTTGAGGTATGTGGTCTGAAGTTATTTGTATATCTCAAATGACCGCCTAACGTGAAAGTCTTCGCTAGGAGGAGTTAAAGACCAGTTAACCCCCTAAGAAAATAATGCACTTTTAAAAGATGAGCAATCGCTTGTAACACACGTCAGAAGGTTAAGCGTGACGAATTCTCTCCCCATCAAATATGTGTCAATCATATTCACTGAGTATTGTTTTATTAGCCGGGACCAATATGAGTTAGCATAATCCAAGTTATTAGAAGGTTGCAAAGTACCTTGCCAAAATTCCCAGCCCCTATGCATTCTCCTTTAGTCCAAAAGGGGAAATGAGCGTCTCTAACTGAAAAAAGGAGGAAATTTAAACGGTTAAACTGAACGAGGAAATAATGGCAGAGACTTCAACTGGATTGCTCCAAATAAATTTCTTGAATATTGCTCCAACAGTGGGGTAGGCGGTAAGGTCATACAGCAAGACAGTCAAATTGTCTTAATGAGGAAGCGCCATGAAAGAACAAATATACTAAACCGTAAGGCTTCCTGTGCTTGCTTCCATGAGCAAAGCTGGTAGAAACAAAGTGAAAATAGTTTGTTATTTGCTCTGGTCTTTCTTTATCCTTGTTATCAACAGGGCAACAGGAAAAAAAAACTACAATTTGTTATACGTTAAATGTGGTGTGTCGTGGAACTTACCTGGTCCAAACCATGGCTGATGAGCTGCGAGCTAAAATAAATTAGAGTGTAAAGCAACTTTACTTTCTCTCTGTCCTTCTCTAGTCGTAAAGTGAGGTACATTTGCTACTTTTGTTTCTTTGTAAAGAAAAGCATCATTGCCGCGCCTATTTTAGAAATAAGGCTACAGATCAGTTAATTGCAGCCTTTTTAACTGTTCCTGCGAATACTTGCTCAATCAATAGCTTCCTAGTGAATTCAGAGCATTTTAAAGACCAAAATGTGTAACGTGTGATACACAGTTTTGGGTAAGACCAACTTTAAAAGGGTAAACTCCAGTTAACTTAATAGCAGATAAAGGTATAGATTGATGACTAACAAACCTGTTTAGATTTAAAGATCGAGCAACTTCGTATAAAATGTCGTGACAAATCTATGTGTATATGAACTGTAGGGCTTGCCTCCTGCGATTTCAGCCTTGCATGGCCAGCAGAGTTATTGCAAAGAGTGGGTGAGGCCTTGTCTCACGGGTCTCTCCTTTACAAAGGGTTACATTTATGGAAAAAAGGGTTACATTTATGGAAAGATTCCTTCCATAAAAGATTGCCCGAGCATTTTTAACTATATGTGCTTTATTAGACGGAACCATGGGGTAATTAGCATATTCTAAGTTATCACAAGAATATAGAGTACCTGATGAAAAAGATTTTCCGTCCTTCTGATGTATGCTCTTCTCCACCCTTAAAAGACAATTTTTAAAAAACTTTAGCACTGTCCAAGGGAATACTGGCAGAGATGTCAATAAGCGATTGTTCTGAAACATTTCTTGAATCATGACAGGACGGAAAACGCGTGCACTGTAAGTACCTCTCTTTGTGCCATACAAAGCCTTAGAAAACTTTCCTAAGACTTTGTATGAGACATCGGGAGGTACTTACACTGCCGTCCTGACATGTTGCTACAGCAAACAAGTCAACTTATAGGTGGGACTAAAAGGAAACTTTACGAAACAACAAATATACTTACCCGCACGACTTCCTGTGCTTGTGTTCATAAGCAAAGCTAGCATAAATAAAGTAAAATACTTGTGATATTGAGGTTCAGTCTTGCTTTATTCTAGTTTCTATTGTGAACAACAGCGCAACAGGAAATAATATAATTTATCATACATTAACTTTGGTGTGTCGTAGGAACTTACTTGGTCCAAAACTCTGGCTTTTGAGCTGCGAGCTAAAATAAATTAGAGTGAAAAGCAATGTTAGTACTTTCTCTCTGTCCTTCTCTAGTCGTAAAGTGAAGCACATTTGATAATTTTGTTTCTTTTGTAAAGAATAGCATCATGTCCACGTTTTTTTCGGAAATAAAGCTATCAATAAGTCAATTGCAGCCCTTTTAACTGTTCCTGCCAATACTCGCTTAATCAATAACTTCCTAGTGAATTTAGAACGTTTTAAACACCAAAATGTGTAACAGGGTAAGCTCCAAATAAGTTGGTGATAAGATATTAATCGATGACTAACAAACCTGCTTAGATTTAAAAGTCGTATAAAATGTCGTGGAAAATGTATGTGAATACAAAGTGTGGAGCCTGGCAGTAGTAAAAAGGGAGTTCTAAAACAGAGACACAGGGATACAGTGACGTCACAATAACCCCGAGGACTGAGGTCATCTGAATTGATGATATCATTATCTGAACATAGGTAGAACGATGTAACAAAATTATTTTTAGTAAAAGAAGTCATGTGTTTTTTTTGTTGTTTTTTTTTTCTTCAGTATAAATACATTGGGATGTCAAAGGTATATTATCTTAACTAATTAGCAAAGTTAGAAGGTGAATACGCATTTGGAAATCATGGTTGGTAGATATGAAAGAGGAAATCTACTAGTGCATAAAATTGAAATGCTGACAATGCTTCTACGGAATGAAACTGCGGACATACAGATGAATTTGTCCGAGAAATGATTGACTTAGTGTAAGAAGAAGCGAGGCGTTGTTGTGAAGGATGTGAAAAAGATGACCCAAGTCAGATGCATCACGATTGTATGATGAAGCAGCAGGAAGAAATATGGATCTGTCACTATGGGGAAGCAAAAATAAAAACATTTAAAAGTCGATTAACTGCGGTCGGCGATTGAAGAACAAGTACATAAAAAAAATTAGATGTTTATCTGGAGGACTCATGGGTGAAGTACTTTCTTCACCTTGTCAAAGTGGATGACACAAGTGCATATCTAATGTATAAAAACTTTGAACGAAAGCAAAACGAAAATCAAGATGAATGCTTGAAGCTTGGATGTTATAAATACGAATGAAATCACTGGAAGTTATAAACTCTGTGCTAAACTCTAACTGTTTTAATGAAGTTCATCACGTGAAATGGTGTACCATTGTTCTATTCTATTTGTTTTTTAAACGTACCAGCTCTGCACAGTATTGAGAACAAAGTTGAACGATTATCGTTTTGTTTTTTACCGAGATGGATCACGTCTATGCGAATCATATGATTCCCACGTTCAAGGGTAAGTCTTTTTTTTTCACCCGAAGTCGTGCTGAGGTGAAGAGAATGATCTCGAATATCTTTACACGCCCTGATGTGTGAGGGGTAAGACTTCCTTCGGTTATAATTAAACTTTCTAAAATGTACTCTCACCGAACCATTCCAGGCGGGAACAGAAATCTTCGTCTCAGCGTCTCCAATTTTGAACACGTTGTCTTCAAGCTTATTTTCAATATGTTGCGAAAATGAATTTTACTCGCGTTTGTTTATACCTCTTGCAAACAATAGATTCTAAACTTAGATTCGGCATCACATGCTAAATAAATCACATAACTTAGAATCCAAAATGTATTGTAAGACATGATGCATATGACGTCAAGTCATAAAATACTGATGATCTTTTCAAGGGGTGACAATTTCATTTCAATTCACTTATATTTTAAACGAAGATGAATGACATTGAAATAATGGAGCTAAGCGTTGACAAATGGGAAGAGATTTCCCGCAATCACGCATAGTTTCAGATGACACCATGACGGAATTTCTCGAAGAGATTATAGAAAAATCAGAAACTTAAGCAATTCTGAGTACCAGAAGAATGAAGCACACCTCTCAGCAGTGTCAAAAAAATAATTTCCAGATAAACGTAACCTGAAACGACATGTGAAGGTACATGCAGTCAACAAAGAATTCCACTGTAGTTTTTGCACTAGAAGGTTCTGCCGTCAAGACAAAAAAAAGACTGCATGAAAATAACTGTCAGAAAACTGCAAATGCTGAAACAAGACAACAGGCGAGATATGCTAAATGGGAGGAAGCACTGATCAAGTTGGAGGAGGAAGAGCAGCATCACTGATGAGAGGGTGGAAAACGAGGGATGTGAAAGTGCAATTAATGGAAAATTGAAAACAATACATATGGAACCAAGAGTCAATGAAAAGTATGATTTGTCCCAGTTTCTACAAGGCAAGAGGGCTAATGTCTTGAAAAATCTGAAAAAGAGTTCAAGAAAAAGGGACTCAAATGGTTATTACATGTACAATTAGCGAATGGTGAAATACAGGCCGGATGGAGAAGATGAATTTTCGACGCCTCACTTCAGAAGTGAGTGCCAAGGACTAATTAATTTAAATGAACTGTCCGTTCAGTACCAGGAATGTGTGGACAAAGTCAAGGATCGTTTCAAGCGTATCAACGAGAGGGAAGCGGTTGGCAATTGCAAGAGGTGAGCAGTTAGTTTTGTCTTACGTATGTAGAAGACATAGTGAAATAACGTTATCACCGTCATTTTACTCAATGAAGTTCACTTATTTGTTTCTTAATAGGTGTTGAAATTAGACCTTGGTGTTGCTGTGTACGCCCCGCTGCAAGGATCTAGCTACGTGAAACTGTCCAAAGGGTTAGAGGACAAAAGGCGATACTGAATGTACAGAACGAGGATGAAAAATGCTTTCTGTGGAGTGTTCTAGCGGCCCTTCACCCGGTGCACTGGAAAGATCAACCACATCGCGTTCAACACTACAAAGGCTATGAACAGGAACTGAACGTAAGTGGAATCGAGTTTTCAATGAAAGTAAAGAACATATCGAAATTTGAAAAGCAAAACCCTACCATTAGCATCAATCTCTTTGGTTATGAAGAAAAAGAGCTGTTTCCTGTCTACATCACCGAGCGCAAGAAAGAACAACACGTAAATTTACTGCTAATATCGAACAATACCACCACGCACTATTGTTTGGTGAGAAACTGGGTAGACTCCTAGCTTCATTAACAAAGTATAAGGGTAAGAAGTTTTTCTGTGATTATTGTCTGCATGGGTTTACAAGGCAAGATCTGCTGGAACAACACGAACCACATTGTCGTAAAAACGGGCCGCAGAAAATTAGAATGCCCAGTGGTAATAATGATATATTATATTTTAAGGATATACACAAACAATTAAAAGTGCCTTTTGTCATTTATGCAGATTTTGAATCGATATTAATACCTTGTACACAAGAGAATTTGAATGATGATGCTTCGTACACGCAAAAAACACACGAACATCAAGCGAGTGGCTTTTGCTATATTGCAGTGTCAGACGTGGAGGATTTTAACACTCCACCAGTTTTCTATAGAGGGGAAAACGCAGTAGAAAAATTTTTAGAATGCTTGTTGGTGGAAGAAAAGCGTATTAGACCTATTTTAGAGCACGTAGTCCCTATGGAATTAAATGCTTTAGATGAACGAAGCTTTCAAACAGCGACACACTGTCACATCTGTGATGAAGAACTAGGAACTGATAGAGTAAGGGATCACTGTCACCTTACTGGGAAATATAGAGGTGCCGCTCATAGCGACTGTAATTTAAATTACAAATTCACCAAGCGCATACCAGTTGTTTTTCATAATCTCAAAAATTATGACGCACATTTGTTGATTAAAGCTATGGGGATGATTAAAGACAAACCAATTTCTTGTATACCAACAAACGATGAAAAATATATTTCATTTTCAATTGGGGATCTAACATTTATCGACTCCCTTCAATTTCTGAACGCCTCCCTGGAAAGGTTAGTTTCAAATCTAGCCAAAGAGGGGGTTGGGAAATTTAGAGTTCTTAATCGATACATTGATGATGAAAAAGTGCCGCTACTTCTCACTTCTTTAAACTACTTAATAATGCTGTTTTTGGGAAGACAATGGAGAATTTGCGTAACAGAGTGAACATTGAACTCGTGACAACAGAGAAAAGATTACGCAAGTTGACAAAGGCGCCTTCCTTTGATCACTTTAGAATTTTCACGACCTGAAATCGCGGGTGTGAATCTAAAGAAAAACGACTCTGTATTTGAATCGTCCTATCTACGCTGGTTTCACAATCTTGGAGCTGTCTAAAGTACTGATGTTTGATTTCTACTACAACCACATCAGGCAAAGTATGGATCTCTGGCAAAACTCCTGTTCAGTGATACCGACTCGCTATGTTTAGAGGTAAAGACAGAAGACATCTATGCGGACATGGCAAGCGACGCGCAATTGTTCGACTTCTCTGAATATACCATAGATCATTTCCTCTACAACACTGAAACAAAAAAGTCATAGGAAAGTTTAAAGACGAGACGCATGGCATACCTATTGAAGAATTTGTTGGCCTGCGACCCAAAATGTATTCACTACTTTACTGTGAGAATAATAAAACGGTGGAGAAAAAAGTGGCCAAGGGAATTGCAAAACACGTCACGAAACAAAAGATCAGACACGAACACTATAAACAATGTTTATTTCACCAAGAACAACAGATGGCTTCAATGAAGCAACTTCGATCGATCATTTCAGCATAATATCTTTTCCATCAAACTCAACAAGATCGGCTTGAGTCCCTTTGACAACAAGCGATACATTTTGGGTAATGGTTGTGACACGCTTGCTTATGCACATTACACTTTTAGAGACTATAGCCTGGATCAACATGACCAGGAACTAATTGAATTATTAACAGATTTGTAATTAAGTTTACCTTAGGTTAATGCCCAGAAGTTCAAGCGTATAATTTCTCCTTGCATTTCCTTAAATTTGCGATGAGATCGAAACTTTGCGGTGAGATCGTTTTTGTTTATAGTTTTGTTAGTTATGCAAGAAGAGATTGGAAGCGGATTACTCCTGGGACCTACAAAATCACAAGTAAAAGTAATTAACGTTGATGTAAATAAAACAATGAAGACGGGAAAACAATGCCTGGATTGTTGTGTTCACAAGTCTCCGTCGAACGAAACTAAATTTACATTTAAAGTGTGAGGTTTATAATTCAGTTGTTGGGATAAAAATGACATCTTCCTCACTTTGATTATCTTCCTCATCACCTTCGAATTTTAGTGGTAGTAGATGGAGCATCGCCGATAGTGGTCGCTGTGAGAGTCTTGATTTCCAACATCGAATGATTAATCGAAATAAAATCACTGTTGTTGGTATAATGATCAGAGTTACAATCAGCGAATAAATGTACCAAAGTACTTGATTTGAAGTTTTCACTCTTGAGATTTGCGTAGTGAGATGTGAAGTGAAATTTCTTGAGATGCTTGGTTTAGAGTTAGGTGACAAAGGATGATACGTAGTTGTTTTTGTCTTGTGGGTGGTTGGAATCTCGGCTGAAGTAGAATGGGTTTGAATCTCGGCTGAAGTAGAATGGGTTGGAATCTTTGCGGATGAAAACTTGCAATCAGAAATGATATTGATTAACTTGGATGGATGAAAACGCGTGATATCTTGACATAATAGCGGATTATTATCCCGCAGATCCAAAAGTACAACCTGTGGAAGCACTTTAAATACAGACGTGAAATTGAGGTGTTTGAGGTAATTGTCACGAAGTAAAATCGATGTATAGTTGTCCAGGGTTGAAGTGGCATACGGCATTGAACGAACACCAACACTGGTGCAATCGATAACCCTCAGCTCCTCGTGACAACGGCATTTTTCCTCTAAGCATACATTAGTGTAGCCTAATAATACAAGCGTGAAGATAATGATGCTGAACATATTGGAATCTTTCTGAAAATGTACATTAGGTGAGAAATTCGAGATTTCCTCCACAGAGAAATTATTAACTTATTTAGCGATTTATCAGTGATTTTTATAGAGATAAGGAAAAACGTTTATTGAAAGCGCGCGTTTGCTTTCCTCTCACGATCTCCACGCGCAATTCCACGCGTGCTCTCAGAGAAAAACACAACGCTAAAGAGTGGCGTTTTTGGCGTTTTCGGCGATTTTGGCTCGTTAAATGTAGCTTTACAAACAGATTTATTCAGTTGTAATCCAACTTTCACAGAGATAACATGGTGCGGAGGAAATGTAAACATTGTCCAATACCAGGTTGCGGGTCAAAATTTTTAGTTCGATTAGCAGATCATTTAACTCGCGTACACGGATTATCAGAGTTAGAACGCAAATACTGGTTGCAATTCGCTAAGTTACAAACAACCAACATGGTTCGTGTTTACGTGAAAGAGGCTGAACCTAAAACAATTTTTGTATAAAGCAAAGTCCTTGTGGTTAAAACAGTCAGTTGTAATCATGGACCCAAGACTTAAACATCCTTTCCCTGCGCTTATTGCTGGCCCCACCTGTTGTGGAAAAACTCAATTTGTAAAGCATCTGCTAGAAGCTGGAGAAGAAATGATCCACGGGGCGCACCAGAAAAGATCGGATGGTGTTATGGAATTTATCAACCGACCTATGATGAAATGCAAAGGACTATTCCTAACCTCACATTTATCGAAGGAGTTCCAATTGATTTGGAATCTATGATAAACCCATCTATTCGAAATCTTGTGGTCCTTGACGACTTAATGCAAGAGCGTAGTAACAATGAGAGAATAACCAGTTTGTTTACGAAAGAATGCCATCATCGGAATCTAAGTGTGATATTTAGCTCTCCAAAACATTTTTCACCGCGGAAAAGAGCTGAGAGATATGAGTTTAAATTGTCACTATTTGATTCTCTTCAAATCTCCGCGGGATAGCAGCCAGATTAATCACTTGGCTAAGCAGATGTTTCCTGGACACGTAAAATACATGCAGGAATCATTCCAAGACGCAACCAGCAGACCTTATGGATATTTGTTGTGCGACCTTAAACCGGAAACACCGACTGATTTCCGGTTACGTAGTCATATTTTCCCAGGAGAGACACAATACGCCTATGTCAGAAAGATATAAAAGACTGTATCATGGTTCTAGAACTGAGTTGGCTATGGCTCAACGACTAAGAAAGAACCACGACTTTTTGAAGCTTCTTGCCAAGTGTACCCCCGCTCAACGGAAGGCAATTTTAAAAGTAGCCGACGAGGCTTTAGTAAGAACTATTTGTGAGTGTATTTTGAACGTTCTTAAAGAGACGGTGCCTGTTAGTAAACCAGCAAAAAGAAAACTTTTAGCCCACAAAAAATCTTTGATTGCTCTCGCCGAGAAAAGCACTCCGCTTTTCAAGAAAAAGAAAATTTTGGTGCAACAGGGAGGAAACTTTTTAGGTTTATTGTTACCACCCGTGCTACGTGTGCTAAGCTCGATTCTCACCTAAAAATGAATTATACACGACGCATGGTTCTCGTCCCTGAGAATACACTGGAGCGAATGCAGCAACGCCAGCAGATATTAACGCCACCTGTGACACAGACTCTGAAAAACTTAGACAGTGAAATGAATGATATTTTATCCAGTAAACAGCTAAATGATGAAGAGAAAGCAAAACTCTATAATCAAGTCCTGCAGCGCTATCTGACTTACTATGATCAGCGAAAAGGTCAGCCACTTCACGTAAAATTAGCAACCCCCAAGTCCTTGGAAACTCCTAAACCCGAAGAGGTTAAAGAAAGTAGTAAAGAATCCTCTGAAGTAGAAACTACTATTCCAACTGCAGTGGAGGAAGAGGTGATGAAAAGTGAGCCAAAGCTCTACAAAACTGGGGCTAGACAACTGTTAGATAAGATTAAAGAAAATCGAGATGTGTTGAATTGGAATGAAAAAGGGGAACTGATGTATGAAAAAAAACCCATTACAGGAAGTCACGAGAAAATCAAATAGTTGTTCCCATTCCTCCTCAGTCAGCCCCAGTTGCTCGACAAAATTTAAAAACACTAATAATCTCCCCCAGTGAATTTCTGTAAACACCTCTGAATGAAGGCGTTTTAACTTGTCAAGCATCGATCCTGGAAGTTCACAAAATTGCTCTCTAAGAACCGTTATTTCACTTGAAGGCATATTCCTCGCTATAAGGCGATATCCGTAAAATTTGATTCGAAGCACAGAAAGCGTTAGACCCATGTTAACGTGTAGACAGATAAACACACACTGACTTAAAATCACCTCATGAACACACTTTATTGTTTTAAAAATAGAACTGGTTTTGAATTTCGTTAATTACATAGTCAAGGTCCATTAATTTTTCTTCTTTTCTGATAATATTCTCAGGACATTGGACTTCTGTAGGGTCAACGTTCCCAACGCCTTCCGCATTATGATCTTCGCTAGCTTCCATCTCATTGAAATCTTTACATTTTAGTCCACAGGGGCCGTAGTAAAGAGCGTACAGAATTCGCTCTTGCAGTTGTCTCGATTGGATGATCTCACCAACGCTATCAAGTTCAAGGGAAGTAAGATAAACACTTGTCCAAGGCAACTTTGGTAGCTGAGCCACATACGCTTCCCACGACTTCCCCAGCTTGAAACCAAGCGCACTGCATACACTTTCAGCTGTTTTGTGGACCTCATTTAGGTCGATCTTGTCTCTTAAGTCATCGTGGTAATAGAACCAGCCATCCTCGCTGTCCATCATCAGACATGAATGCTCTCTCTGACTCGGATGGTGAATAGCACAGCCATTACAACGATTCACTCTCTCTTGTTGAATGAGGGCGTCAAATATTGCAGCGTATGTTAACTGGAACACATGGCTGACAAGAGTAGTAATCCGTTGACGTTGTACTTTTTCTACTTCATCCACCGTTAACTGAGGTTTATTGCTGGAGTGAAGGTTAATGTTTGTGAAAAACTGGTTGAAAGCCATGACTGCTACTCAATCTCACAGTTTGTGAATGATGCATTCGGTAGTAAACGCGCTTTTATTTTGAACAAATAATAGATTTTCAAATAACCAATCAGTGTTGAAGGTTTTGTAAAAACAATGGGGCAAGTCTACTACCCATTTTAAGATTATGACGTAATACTTCCAATGACACCTCATCCCGATGACGTCAGTATAATATTTTTAGATTATGATGTCATCATGATGACGTCAACCCCTAGGGTATTGTGACGTCACTGTGTCCCTGTGTCCTTGTTGGAGAACCGGCCTTTCCATACTACTTTCAGGCGTTTTGACTGTAAGCGATTTTAAAACATCGGCAGAAAAATTTCAGTTTAAAAGTGTTGCTCAAAGAACGAGTATATGCTAATATTAGCATATGCTAATATTGCCGCGGGAAGTTTAAATTAGGTCACTTGTATTCTCATGGGAGTCTCCAAAGGACAAATTTCGAGAGAACACTACGATGCTGAGCAGACGTTTTCGATATTCGCGTTTTACGACTACTTCCCAACTTTGAAATCTCTTGAAAATTTCTATGACGCTTTAAGGAATGTCAAATTAAAATTCAAAACCCTTCAACAAGAATTCCCGTCTCCGAAGTTCAGACAACCATCACATCTCCAATCCAATGTTGTTTATAAAATCCCATGCAAAGACTGTCCATGGAACTACATAGGAGAAACCGGAAGATGCTTTCAAACTTGAAAAAAGGAACACCAACGAAATTTGAAGAACTATGCAAAGGGCTCAAACGTTGCTAACCATGCGTGGCAAAACAACCACTCCATTGACTTCGATAACGCTTGTGTTATTGACAAAGGCAATTACCGCGTTCGAAAAACACTAGAATCATGGTATACAGCAAAAACTTTCGACGCGGAAAATAACTCTAAGCCGTTGCCTAGGCAATACTCCATTTTTTGTAATTAGTCTCTTTTTTACATTATTTTTCACTCCTTTTTCACACCTCTTTTTGTATTACACTTTTATAAGAATTTTTCGCACCCCTTTTCGTATATATTCCGTCCACGCGCTTACAATTTTTTCATTCGTTAAAGGCTATAGACTGATAGCCGAAAGCTTATGATTGTTTTTAACCGTTTTTTAACCACAGAACGTTTTTACATTTTAATATTATTCATGTTCTCTGATCGGATCTTCAGTTCGCTCGTCTGTTTTGCTATTAAACAGAACAAATAGCAAGTTAATGGCGCGCGAGCTTTACCCTAAATTCAGTTTTTGTGACTTCTTCCTTGTCTACATCAATCGATTTCTCGTTTTCGAAAGGCGTGACACTTTACAGATTCAAAGTACAGACAGCAGGACTCTTACTCCTAGGTTTCTCCTTGGTTTTACCAAAAAATACATTTATAATTGTTTTTTCGGATCGGAATAATCGCCTAGCATTGCAGATGGTGGGTCCGTTTCTTTCCACTTGTTAGCGTGCAAACGAGATGGTCGAGGAAAGGCTATGAGATGGTGTCTTTTTGATGCAGTTGAATGTAAACAATAAGGAGGTACAAGTTACGAGAAAACTTCCATGTTATCCGCCCACGAAAGGTTCATAAGCGACGGACGACTGAATAAATATCTCAATACTTGCAATCGTTGCTAGGTCAGGATTGCCAGCTGAAATCTATTCAGTTTATTTATTTATTATTATTATTATTATTTTTTTTTTTTGTCGTATGTTTCCGTGCAGATCGTCGCGGTTTAGTACACCGTCTTGTACTTCACTCTGAAATTAACTTTTTCTTTCAAAACCTTTTTACTGCAACAAAATTACATGCAAATTAGGGGAAAATTTCTTGTTAATTTTACTTCTTCATTGACAACTATTTGAGAGTTCATAAAGAACAAGACTGTATGTTTGTGATTTTTGGACCTAAACTAAATTTCAGGCAAATGAGTTGCTCTGGCGATTAACTGAAGTAGTTTTGAGGTGTATCGTGAAACAAAAAAAATCTTGTGGAGGTGAATTAATTTACATTAACCCTGCAAAAATGCACTTTTTCGGTCTAAGATAAATGCATGGAAACTCAAGAACGTCTACAAAAAAAGATATTCAACTGATCTGAATTTTCAAAATAAAACAAGATAATAAAATTTCAACTTTGAGAAAGAAATGTTATTTGTTCAGACAGAAGTGGTTTTATCCTTGTTTCCTCTGAATGAACGCTTTGAACACTTGTTCACTTCCCGACACTAGCATCAACGCATAAGTGAATACGTTATTCAGCCATCGAGAAACGCCTTGAAACACAGCGTGGCAATCAGAGAACAAAGACTGACCACCTTTTCAAAGTTCCGAAGAAATGTAACAGCCAGCTCGATTACTTAGTCTACAAGCACATTAAGCGTTCTCTTAAGACGTAGACTGACTCTAATCACGCCAAACTGTTTACGTGGAACTTTCCTTCATTTTTTCTGTATTGTGCTCCCTATTAGTAGTTACGTTTTTTTGAAACACATTTCAGAATAAAAGCTAGCGATAAAAAAAACGACATTTTGATCTCTCTGAGATCATTTTCAAGTTGTAGATAAAGCGAATGACACATACATAATATAAGTACAAATTAGGGCGTGTGAATGTCCAACGCCGGTTAAAATATGCAAATACTAGCGCTAAAATGTAAGTGTTAAAATAACAAGATACTATAAAAATGACTTGTTTTGTTTCGGAAAGCTTCAAAGCTGTTACCTTGCCCTTTCCCGAAAAAGCACTGACACTGTCGCAGCCGGCGAAGTCGTGGAGACCAGGGAGTGATCTACACAGTTCTGACCCCAGCATTTAAACGATTCTTTAGACATCTATGTATGCTGTTCGAGTCTGTTGACTGCGTATGCCAAACCTAGGACATGAGATGAGGCCTTTAAAGGGTAAAGAGAGAACAAATACACATCAGTATCCTCTGACGTAATAACTACAACTTTGTATCCTACGGCTGCTGCATGTGCTGCATGGAGAAACACACCGGTAGCTGCCTCTTCTTGCGTCGATCTTAAATCTTCCCTGGTTTTCATTCCGATAGAGGAGCGAGACTTCATAGCAGTAATTTTTCGGTGGTTAAAAAAAAATGTCATTTTAGCGAGCCTCTCTCTAAGCCTCTCATTTTGCCACTCCTATGTAATGAATTTGATCAGGACCGATTTATTTTTGTGTGGCTTACACGAAGTGTATAGCCACAATATGGCATCATCTGATTTAGTTATTTATTTATTTATTTATTTATTTATTTGTCCACGAGAGTCGAGAGCTTGTCACGTGGTCTAGTGTCGTGGCCATTTCGGTTGTAAGCGTGGTCTCTAGGAATGTTTTTTTTTTCAGGCGATAGTTTCGCGAATTAGTTCTCCTCACAGAAGCCAACACACTCAGACCCGGCTTGTGTTATAAGTGCAGCTTGTGTAAGATTTTTTACGCTCTCAAAAGACAACATTTAAGTACGTGCTTGAATCTTCGATACGGGTTGTACAACACTGGAAGGAGTCATTGTACTAAATCGGCTTGATCTATCCGGGTGCGGGTTGCACCACTGAGAGTTTGAAAGTGTTTTAAAGTGCCTGAAGCCGCCTGAAAGTGTCACAAAGTGAAATAGACTGTATTGTACTTGAATTCTCCTTGCACTGTTGAGAACTCACGGAAGCATTTCAAAGGGTTTGTAGCTTTCCCAAGATCAAAACAACAAAAGGAAGTATGGGGATCAATAATATACAGTATGGGGCCCAGTTCTCGGCCAGTCCCAGTTCTCGGCCATTTTTTGTTCAACGTTTATTTTTCGCGCCACAAATGAATCTGAATAAAAAGCAATTGCTTCCAAAGGTAGCTTGATTCTTTGTCTTTCGTCCTGCCGAGTTTTGAGTTTACAGCTACTATACACTGTGAGCACGTCGAGGTGACGCGACGGTAGGTGAATTTGCTTTCCCCGAAAACGTGTTTGTTTACGGCTACTCGAATTACATAGTTTAATTCAAGTTTATAATTCATCAGTATAGAAGGCTCGAATGAGCCAATTCTTTGCATAAAGATCGTAGAGTGATAGAGCTATCTGTTGAATATAAACTTTTGCTGGCCTGTTGTATTATTTAACCTAAATTCACTCCGCTATATTAGTTCTTTTGCGTGTTTGCCTTTTCTCGGCCACCCTGCTCGCCGTCAACACTTCGTCTCGCTTGACTGCACTTGAAGACAAAAACTAGGTGTGCAAAAAAACTTCCCTTTCTAATATGGAACAAAGCTCTTTAAGGGTAATTTGTGATCGAAATATCAAAACACAAGCCTTAAGTGATTTAACAACAAAAATGGTAATAAAACGTTGTTTATTCTGATGAATCGGGCGCATTCTTTTGTGGCCGATAACTGGGCCTAAGAACGAAGCCTTCATCTTCGTTATGACTCAGGAGAGAACAGCGTTGAGCGGTCGAAAGCATTACATATATAAACTGAATGCTGAACCTAGTTGTGTGTAAAATATCTATACCTTACGGCAATTACAAGGTAAGAAATACGAGTTTACGTTTTTTGTGGCCGAGAACTGGGCCCCA
>JAHPZR010055944.1:32500-42480 GCA_019787425.1 Platygyra sinensis | reverse complement strand
TTGTTAAATGTTTGACAGTTACTTTCAGATGTGCTATAAATGTCACCACATCATCTTTTCAACATTTTCCTTGAAGTTTAAGTGCAAAATTTGTGTTAGAAAACGGTAATTCATAATTTTAAAAATCAAGTTTGGTCACGTGACCAGCTACGGACTGTCTCATTTTAAGGTGGATGGAACCTTGGAAACAGTTTCCAGTACTTTCCAAGACCTAGAGTTTGATGGGTCATTAAAACCACTCTTTATCGGTTAATGCCACAATCATGGTGTCAACAAACTGCCCAATCATTGGTGAACACGTTGTTGTTAATTTTGTGGCACAATAGGTTACCATAGCAACAATATGACCTGCTAAAAACACCCTTAGTTTTAGCTTTAAGCGCTCATAACTCAAAAAATGAGCTTGGTGACCCCCATTTTTTATTACCGAATTGTAATCAGCATAATAAGATGCAACTTATTGCCAAGTTTAAGAAAATTCTGAGAAGGAGGATTCAAAGCCACCTTAAATTTTTGAAAATTTAAGGTGGCTCTGAATCCCCTTCGCAGAATTTTTTTAAACTTTTCAAAAATTGCATCTTATCATGCTGATTACAATTCGATAATAAAAAATGGGGGTCACCGAGCTCGTTTTTGAGTTATGAGCGCTTAAAGCTAAAATTAAGGGTGTTTTTAGCAGGTCATACTGTTGCTATGGTAACCTATTGTGCCACAAAATTAACAGCAACTTGTTCACCGATGATTGGGCAGTTTGTTGATACCATGATTGTGGCATTAACCGATAAAGAGTGGTTTAATGACCCATCAAACTCTAAGTCTTGGAAAGTACTGGAAACTGTTTTCAGCCACCTTAAGCAAATGGTGCAGGTTTGAAAAACCAAATCACTATTATTTTGCTCACTAGCGCATAAGCATAAGCACAAGCATAAGCATAACATACAGCATAAACATTGAGAACACCCGCGACATAAGCATAAGCACAAGCAGAAGAACGAACCCACTTATTTGTCTGATGCTGTGCTCACTTGCGCATAATCATAAGCACAAGCACAGAAAAACGAACACGTTTGTTTTTCTTGTGGTTATGCTTATGCTTATGCGCTTATGCTTATGCTTACGCGCGCCGGAGTGAAAACGCATAAAGCAAATAGGTGGGTTCTTTCTTCTTATGTTTCTGCTTATGCTTATACTTATGTCGAGGGTGTTCTCACTTGTTATGCTTACGTTATGCTTATGCGCTAGTGAGAACCAGCTCTATAGATGAACCACTAATAGTGTTTCGAAGGCAAAATCATGTAACTTTTGTTTCATAAAAACGACAAAAACGATGTCGCGTGACTTCTTAGTATTCAGTTGTCTTCAGGACGGTTTTAAGGACGTTCGCGCCCATTGCTACTGCGCATCTCTAGTACGCACGCTTTTCATTGGTCACGCGCGTGCCACGTCATTTTCAAGCGCGCGCACCAAGTCGAAAAACTCAACAAAACATAGAGCTGATGACCTTTGCGTTAACTTTGTGTGCGAATATTTTTGTTGGATGCTCGGTGACCCCCACTTTTTTTCGGCAGATCACTTCCTTTTCTGATTCTTTCCATTATACTAAAAAACGAAAAAAATCTGTACGTGGGAAGTTTTAATTATTTCTCATATACTATTCAAATAGGGTCGAATTGGTACATGGATACAGGTGTGCGTAACTCAGAAGTTGCACTTTTTTAAGGCTAATTCTAGCTGATTTAATGGCATAGGTAGCAAAGATATATCAAATAGGCCTATATATGCTATGTGAAACACACATAACTTAGATATGATTCTTCAACTTAATTATATGCCGATAGTAATGAATCCGGCCAGAATCGCCTCAGTGGCTGGAAATCCTGGAAATGCTATGATCTGTGATGCGCCTTATCTTCAAAACGAGCTCGGTGACCCCGATTTTTTTTTAACGTTTTTCATCTAATCTTATCCTTTTCTACCTGCAGTCAAAGTTTTAAAAAGTCTGTACGTGGGAAGTTTTTGGGCGCGAACGTCCTTAAGGACGGTGCCTACTTTTGTTAGTGCGCACACGTTCTGCGCATCACGCAAGCCATGGTTTAAGCGCGCGCGAGCTGGGGTTGACATTGACGCAATCAACTACGCCACCAAGCACACGACTAAAATTAAAGCAAAATTTTCCTACGGTGACCAAATCAATTTTAATGAACCTGTACTTAAGGAGGCTCGAAAGGGTTTTTCGTTGCTATATTGTTTGTGAAACGATGAAGATCACAAAGAAGGATGTTTAATGGTGTGGGCAAACTATATATCTCCTTGCAACTCTATTGTTGGGCTATACTTTAAGGGTACTTGTGACGTCATATCAGTTACCATGGCAACGCACAAGGTCCACAAAAGCGTCCTCTAAATTTCAGTTTTTGTAAATTATCTCAGAAACTAATTCGGTGACCTACCATTTTTATTTCTTTGTTGGAAAGTTCCCTAAGTTCTTTAACTTTTCAGACAGTATGGAAAAAATTTATCTAGTAGAATTAAATATATTTAAAGAAAACGCGTTTTATGGCTTACAGAAAATTCCACTAGATAGTTTTCCCCGAAACTTTTATATCTGAAATGCCATCGTGAATGGTGCGTGCATGCAAAAAATAAAGATAGGTCACCGAACAAACTTTCGAGCTAAAAACAAATGTTTTCCGCAGATTTTATTTCCGGTTCGCGCGATTTTACGCAGCATTAACTTCCGGTGTGCTGATTTTAATACTGATTCAGCGACGCGTGCATCTTAGTTATGGCGTGTGTAGATTGCGCGCGCGCGTGCAGCTAAAAATCGTTTCGAGCCTCCTTAAACCAGGGAGACCAGAATAGCAGCATATCGCTAGGCACTAACTTGACGTCTTCCAGCTGAAAATCTAGCTGTTATCTTTCGAAAATTACACTGAAATCCAACTGCAAACATGTACCTGCAGATGGCGTAGTGCGCGCGCAGACACGCAAATGTCTTACTTACTGGGGAGGTGACAGGAAAAAATGTAACGGGCACAGTAAAAGCGTTCAAAAAAGATCAATAACTTTAAAAAACGCGGGGTTACCCCTACATTTTTTGCTGCGAAATGGAAGCGGCAAGCCTATTCAACATGTGATTAATTTCTGGTTGTGAGCAAAAGGTATTTAGACTGTATTTTAGCTGAACCAGAGGAACGCTGTCACAGACGTTAAAAGCGATTTTGCAACGATTTTGTTACTAAAAACGTAACAAAAATTATTTTAATGTTACCATTTGCCATTTAGTTTAAATATCTTTTTAAATGTGTTTGCCTTTCTGTATGTAAGGTCGAATTCTAAGGAAATCAGTGAAGAAATATCGTTTCCCGCTTTTTTTCAGAAAAATGCTGATGTCAGCATTTTTGTTGAGATTCAAGGCTAATTATCTCGAAAAAATGCGTGGCTACCCCTATTTTTCTTTGTGGATTCCAATAGCCCTTGCAAATATCTACTTTTTCCGCGTGGTCCTAACTTTGCGCAAAAACTTTTGTATTTAGTAGGCACCGTCCTTAAAGATGATTTCCAGTCCGAACTGCGCAGTCTCAGAACCCTAATGTTTATCGGGCGCACTCGATGGAATGCGAATCGATGTTATTCGTTAAGAACCACATACCTTATCTTTGAGACCTTTCAAAGTCCTTTTCCAACAGATTCATTGATTTTTACAGCTGTGAAGTTGTTTCATGAAGTGATATGAGCAAGAACGAAGTATTAAGCTTCGACCGGTTCGTATCCATAATGGCGGTTGCTTTTAAACTTTGAATTTACTTCATGTAAGTAGTTGCGAAATGGTTACATTTTGTGATATTTTACATGAAGCAAAACAAGAAACCAAAACAAACTCTCGAGAGTGCGCAGTACGGACTGGAAATCAACTTTAAGGGGAGACCAGAAAGGAGTACATTTTTGCCCGAAAAATGGAGAGCCTGGGTACGAGTTTGTCGAACGCATCGAAGATCATGAAGTCGGCCATTTTTCTTTCGTAAATTTGTTGTTTTTTTTTATTACCGGTTTTTGCTCACACGTAGATGAAAGCTGGTAGAGGTATTTAAGACAGTGGTGATGTATCGGTCATGACAGCACAGTCGGCGAGGTCAAAGAATCGATACAAGAAAGCCAGGGGGAAATTAAGCTCGTAGCTTTTTCTCTTGGCAAGAGAATTTGATGGTTTCCGCTCGATTTCTCTTGTGGAGTCCAAGGTAAGCTGAAGTTGTTGTTAGGGTTTGGTTTGATTGTTTCGTTATAACATTTTATTTTGTATACACACTTTGAAATTTTGCCTGTGTTAGTATCCGACGGAAGTTCGAAATTTGTAAGCTTAAAACACTTCAAGTACGAAATTCGAATTGCCTTATCTTTTAGTTTTGTTGTCGTTCACACGTCATTTCTTTTGTATTCCATGCAGTTCGACCAAAAAGCCGGATATTTCGTCAGAGATGGTATGCAGGTCAATTGACATGTACGATCGAGTAAATAAATATACTGTTAAATATTTTACTGATCATGGATGGACAACTGATTAAGTCCAAGAGACTGTGTAGATCTACTTTTTGCGAGACAGATATGCTGTCCAATTGTGTCAAACATAAGCCGGACGCATGGTGGCTGGTAATGTAGAGTGTTTTTTTTTCCTTCTAGAAATGAGAGATTTAGACAAATTGATATCAAAACTTGAAATCAATATTATTATGGAGAAGAGAATGCTTGATACCTGTCAATATATTGAGTATGGTCTGTAGTCATTGCAAAATGTATTAGAAGAGACGTGTAGATCTGCAATCCTTTTGAGAGTCTTGAATATTACTGCATTGCTAGTGAGATTAACATAAACAATTACCAAGATATCTAGGAATAAAATACCATGATTTGTGTTACCAAGAAAGAAAATTTAACTGTTATTTTATTTGCATACACTGAACCGATTTACCTGGGGCCAAATTGCACTGCCGACTCCCTGATATTATACATTTATTATAACCAGCTTCAGTGACTAAGTGTCAATTTTGCACTGACTGGTGAATATGGTGAACTCTCATTTGATGATTTCATTTTGAGACAGACTGTTGTTATTCTTTGCCTGTACTGTACATCATTTACAAGTTAATTTAAAAACAATGTTCCAGTTCCAATCAAAATTAGTTGTTATCCATTTTAAAAGTTATAAGCAGTCTGTGTAAATAGCCTGTTATTTGATTTTTCTATTTCGTTTCTATTTTGAGCAGTCAGGGTTCAAGTCCTGGCTGGGAACATTGTATTATGTTCTTGGGCGAGACACTTTACTCTCACATTGCCTCAGTATCCACTTAGGTGTATAAATAGGTACTGGCAAATTTAATGTTTGGGGGTAACCCTGTGATGGACTAGCATCCCATCCAGATGGTAGCAGAAATACTCCTAGTCGCTTCATGCTACAGAAACTGGAATAAGCGCTGGCCTAATGGGCCGCTTGGCACATATGCAGACTTTACTTCCACTTCTGAGTTGCCATTTGCCTCTTTTTCAGAACGAGTGCTTGTGCTAAACGTTTCAGATGAAAGAGACTTGATTTTTATTCGAACGAATATACAGGTGACATGTATTTTCATACCAATAGTTTCGCACAAAGACTCGTTTTGCCACAGGGGCAAAAGTAAAAAATTGGGATTGGGCTATTCATCCATGAGCTGCTCAGGGAGCATTTGATTGGACCTACGCGACAGCCTTCTCGGGCTGCCATTTTCATGTCACGCAAGGCAAAAGCTTGGAAATTCAAGCGTGCTATGTAACAATAAGAAGATCCCTGTTGAGCTAAAACATTGTGAAATGCCAAGTTCCTGCAGGGTCTTTTACCTGATGAAACAGAAAGCTGAGAAGGAAAGGTGATATTTAAATTTGGAATATGATTACGTCACATAAAAACCAAGAGTTGGCTATAACAGCAAATGATAATTTATGCAAATTTTGCAAATATTTCTGCAAAATTAAAAGGTTCCCACTCATACCATCTGCATGGAATTTTCGACAGTAAAGAGCAGACGCAGGCCTTATTTCCCTCAGAGGGAAAAGAACAAGATGATGATGATGATGGAATAGCAGACGTCTTTCTCGCGAAACTTCACTTGGGCCGGGAGCAAAGAAGCAAAGCTGTTTTCCCAGGCTAAAATTGGCCTATTTTCCGCGAGTTTCCGATTCGATACTTTGGTTTTCTAGTTTTTGGAGCATGTTTAACATACAGGATCACTCTCCACTTACAATGACTCACAGAGCTCTAATTTCCTCGATTCTTAATAGTAGGCGGACTCTAAAATTCAGAGCTCAACCAACAAATGCTTATGTTATCGGAACACGCTGTAATCTGTTTTTCACTGCCCGAATTGGACATAACGGACTGTCAACCCTAAATTAATATCTAAACCAATGTAAAATAAATGTTTTAAGGTAGGCGTAAGGGAAATCGGCTTGAGTTGTAACCAAGCTAAGTGGATGCGAAACAGGAATTATTAATTACCACAGTTGGAAAAATTAATATGCTAGTGTTGATATACAAGAAGATTCAAGGATAGATATAACTCGCCACGTTTCTAGAAAGCCGTTCATGCAAAAATTACGAAACCTTTTACCTGCAGGCAGACATTAGCATTGTCTTCTGCCATCTGGCCTTGTGGAGCCGTCTGCCTTAAAAGGTCTTCCTTTTAAAATTATTTTCAAAAAGTAATAATATCTATAAGGGGTATTATCATGACAAAAACGTCTGGTGATTGTACCAAGAAATGTTCGAGTATTTTCCAGTCCTTATACGGTAACATCTTCGGTATCTTCTGTCATTATCACATCCGTACACTGTGCAGTGGTCTCGTTTAGCCATTTTATCGGTGAATCGCTCGTACCACGCAACGCCATGTTGGATGTGTTTTCTCTGTTTTTGACCTATACTCCTTTGCGAAAGTAATATATTCAATATGGCCGTCAATATCCGTGATACGGACTATGAATTAACAGTCATTTACTAGAAATATCCGATGGAGAACGGCTGGCCAGTTTCGAAAAATCGAACTCCTGAAACTTGGCGTAAAGAACGCTTTTAGGGAACTACGTTCGAAAATATTTTGCCCATTTTCTAAGAATTTTGTCTTCTAGAAATTCGCAAAAAAAAGAAAACACAGATTTTTGTCTTATTTAATATGCAAACAGTAACTGGGCAATTAACAAAGTTTTTGGTATTGGCATTAAAAAAATTTACAAAAGTAAAACACGGGATAAACTTTAACATCAGCTTTACCTTTGCTCTATCTAGTAATAGGAATTTTTAAATTTTTTCAAGCATTTTAAAGGGTTCTCGTACCACGGAAATCACTACAACTGGATTTTCGCTACTCAGAGAACGAATATTTCACATCCATTATGAACTTAAGTACTTAGGCCCCGTTCACACGTATCCGAATATTTTCGAAAACGAATATTTTTTTCTCTGTATTTGAAAAAAGTCACGTCCACACGGACCGTATAAAAATCGTATTTGCACGTCCACACGTATACGAAAAAACAATTCTAATACGCTAGACTTTACATATCGTGCATGCGCAAGTTACGAGCGCATGATAAGCATTAGCCCGCGAAAATGAAAGAGTTTACCGCCATTCCTCGTGTGAGTTTTATCCGCTTTTTTTTTATTACTGTAATGTAGGCCGTTGTGCACTGGACCCCAACTTTGACGTCATCCTATTCGAAAACCTTTGTTTTCGACCGTCCACACGAATACGATAAAGTTCCGTTTTTAAAAATCTACAGTCTGGAGAGCGTTTTCAAAAACCTCCGTATTTGTGGCCGAAAACGCCGTCCACGTTTGGACGGGAGGTACAAAGTAACGGAGAAAAAAGTCTCCGTTTTCGAAAATATCTGGATATGTGTGGAGGGGCCTTAAACACAAAATGGACCTGGCATTTATCAATCAGTCCTTCCTTGGATCCTAGGATCACCGTTCACAGTTCATACATTTTTGTGCGTCGGGAGTTGTCCAAAATTGTACATCTAGAAACCTTTGAAGAGGACTCTACATAAGAAATAAAAATTTTGTTGTCACTGACTAAAAAACTTTGTTATCTTATTATCATACCTGACTACAATTATAGTATTTTTAGGACTCTACATGATTAACCCGGCTTCGAGGAAAACAATGTTCAGTAACGCAAAGAACCCTCCAAGTATGTGACCGTCACGCTCGACACAGATGAGGAACGCATAAATGTACAGTTACCTTGTATACGAACCTACAGCCAGTAAGAAAAGCTCTCAGTTTTAAATGCTACCTAGGTTTCAAGGATCGCTACAATGGACCAAAACTTTAACATCTTGAAGCCAGGTAAGAGATTTACGTGAATTTTTCGGAGCACTTTATAAAGGCCAGTATGTTAGTATTTTAAGCGGTCGTTAGTTTTAAAAACTTAGTGGGCCGACAAATTTTATTATCGTTTTAAATTAAGGGCCATGTATACTTTCTATTCATGTAGCTCAGCAGTTTCAAACAGGTGCCACGTTTTTAAAACGCACTTTCAAAGTAGAGCTATTTCGTGTGTGTTTCAAACCTCGATCAGTAACGGGTAGAAAATTTTCTTGCAGCATGGCTAAACAAACTGCTATGATATATCTATAGCTGAAAAAAGGAACTGGGAATTTTAAACGAATATTAATTTTTTTAGAGCGCCGGCAATTAAAAACTATTCACCGACGTGGAGGTGGCTAGCGGTAGAAGTTGACCGCCACCGACACTGAGGTCGATCAATAGTTGTTTTAGTACATACTAAAACTGTAAGATGATATACAGCACAAAAAAATTAATTTGGATGATTTCTTCACTTGTCGCGGATGCAAACCAGGACGCTAGGCGGCCAGCCAGGGTATGTTTTTCGAGATTTTTGTCTTAAACAGGGTATCGAATTTATCATTTTTTGTCTTAATCAAGGTATTGCTTTATCATTTTTTGCCTTCAACAGGATATCTTTTCTTGGACGAAAAACAGCAAATTTTTTACAAGCTCTTGTTAATTAATATTGACTTGATACCAGGCACATTAAATTTCCATTGATTACACAACAAGAAAGCCACACAACTTGTAACCGCAACTTTTAATATCTTATACAGGGTATCAAAAATCGGAATTCCGTCTTAAACAGGGTAGGAAAATAAGCGATATTTGTCTTAAACAGGGTCAGGGTATGAGGGACCGGGCCGCACATCATAACGAGTATATCAGGAATGTATTCAACAGAGCAGATCTTGAGACAGCTTTGTATCGAGCTTATTAATAATTAAAGTTTGCTTAATGTTTGAACAATGAATTTTAGACTTTGTCTGAGAAATGAGACAAAATACCTCCTCCGCTAGCAGTGAAGACCTGTCACATGGCGGCTAAGGTTGAACTGAACTTCCAAAAAACTTCCGACTTGCAAACGAACAGAACAATTTCACCCCAGTTCCCCAATCTTCGTCTTCCAGATCACTGCCATCCGCTAAAACCATCTCTAAAACCTTGATCGGTATTGAAATAATTTGACGCAATGACCTTTCTCAGACGTAAACAAACGTGCGAGCGACGACACCGAAAAGAAATCGGAAATTTCTTCGTGGTGAATCCTGAAAAAATGGCAGATTCTGTGTTTTTTGTACTTGAATAACCGCTGTACAGTTTTTTCTTTACTGCAGCTTCATACAAGCAAAAATCAACCCGTGTAGGGGAGGGAAAACTGGTATGTGTCTGAAGGGGTCGAATTCGACCCCACTCGTCCGAATAGGGGTAGCCAAGAAGTCACCATAACAAAGATGCCCAATATCAAAGACATACGCTGCAGACAAGGACTCCAAGTGTCTGTCAACCTATTACCTTCAAGTGTTGCTTCTTAGTGGCCTGACTTCGTCGTCGTAGTCGTCGTCGTCCTGCGTACGAGTCCACGAGCAATACCGCTAGC
>JAHPZR010055944.1:10000-30000 GCA_019787425.1 Platygyra sinensis | reverse complement strand
CGCTCGCAAAAAGTGTTTATGCTATGCAATTCAAAGACAAACTGCGTTTCCTCTACATAAGAGCCCTCCATCTCAGCGAAATTGCAAATTACTTTGTCATAATGACTGAGCGATTATTCCTGAACCAACGACGATCGAACATGGCCGTGAAACTGACACGACGAAATGAACACGGATATTGTCATGGATACATTTGATTGACGTCCACCAAACTTAGTTTTGAAATGGCACAAAATCGTTGAAGGGCGCGTGTGACTGATAACCGTTGTAATACGCTAATGTTTAGATACAAGGAGGTTTAAAGAGGCATTAGGGAACTTAAGCATCGACAACGAAATGCACGACGACGACGTTCGTAACCCAAGGAGGATTCAGTCGAGGGTTTCGTTCTTGGCGGGAAAAAGAAAAGTTAAGCAGTGTGATGTTTTGAGGAGAGGACGAGTTTTGATTCTCCGCTTAGTTGCTCTCGCTATGGCTTTCAAAAACGTCCAAAACTGCTTCTAATTAATCACAGCGATGGCTTTATCGATGATGATGAATTTGTTGTTCTGTACGACCTCGAATTTCCGTATGATTCGTACGCGCCTTTTGACCTGGAAGACTTCGATGCGTCCGAGAGTTTTGCGGAGTTTCGCTTTGGAAAACGAGATATACGAATTCTGAAAGACGTTTTGCAAATCCCTGACATGATTACCTGCAGTCAGCGCTCTTTTTGTGATGGCTTAGACGGTCTCTCTATGCTGTTAAAGCGACTTTCATTCCTATGCAAATATGGAGACAAGATCCATAGGTTCGCTAAACTGGTTCTTCCTCGCCGGCCATGGTTTCGGATCCTTCTGAAAGAGAAGTAATTTTAGTTTGTTGAAATTCGCTAAACTTTTAAACTTTTGACTTCCGATGGTCCGCACATAATGCAAAAAAACAATCATTACAACAGATGGTGGAGATGGATGTTTATCAGCATGTAAAAGTTTAGTTATTTACTTACGTTTTCACCAGAACGAAATTCTGCTGAGATTCAGTCGTCGACGAAGGCTGGACGACGTTTTGACAATATCGCACATGCGCAGAACCCTCGCGCGGGAAAATTTTACTTCCGCCGGTCGTCGTCGTGCCATTTCGTTGTCGATGCTTAAGTTCCCTATTGTCACGCTATTTCGCATCAGTTGAATTCCAAACTTAATGATCTAGTTTTGTTATTGAAGACTATTTGAAGGTACTGAAGCTGTTTCTTGTCGCCTGTCGCTACAGATAGCATGGATGTTGAAACTTGAAAAAAGTTGGCCAATTTTTTCGAGTTGATGTTACGTGTTCCAAAAATCCTCAATAAATTTATTATGGTTAGCCCTCTCTGATAAAATTCATTTCATATCTTCGTCGTAGATTTACAGAAGCATTTTGTTCATGATTAAGGCTTCAAAGTAATGATTTTAGCACAGAATTGACCTAAAACAGCAAAATCCTCGTGACACTGCTCCTTCAAGCATAGATGTACCCCACCACGTTTCTAGAAAACTGTTCATGCAAAATTTGCGAAACATTTTTCCCGCAGGCAGACATGGCATATTCGTCAGCCATCTGCCCTTGTCGCGCTGTCCGCCTTAATGTCTTCCTTTTAAAACTGTTTTCAGACAGTAATATAAAGGAAATTATCATGACAAAAGCGCTGGATGATTGTTTAAAGAAACATTGGCGAAAAAGAACAAATATAACTGTGGACTCCAGAATGTGGTTGTGCAAAACTTCCAAAAACATGAAGTTCTTTTCATGAAAGCAGCTGTGCGCCAGACCACTCAAGGCGAGGATGGTGAACAACGTGAATGTTTCGAGACACAAACATCTCAGTCGTTTTTGTCGTTTCCTTTAAAGTGAGTGAATGATTTCATTACAGTGTCAGCACACTTTAAAGCAAAGAAAATCGTTAACTGAAGACTATTTTTGATGTGCTATCAAATATTTTATCGCCCCATACGAAAGTTCAGTTAATTACGTGGTGATCCTGACATTCAGAATAGAGCAAACTAAAGGGACCATAAAACTTGATAAAAACGTAAACAAAGTAAATGAAAGCCTGCAGGCATCTCATTTGTTACCAAATACGTCTATTTTTAATTATGGATAAACGCGGCTTGGCATAAAAGTTTACCCGCTTTGGCCCAAATTCACAAAGGAACTTGACGGAGGCGTCAAACCTAGCTTCTTAACGACGTTTTGAACTGCTATAGTCTGGCACACAACACAAAACTTTCGATGGCAGGCTCATGGCTAACTCAGCTGGCCTTTGCAGCTCTCAACATTCTCCTGGCAATGTTATTTGTGGCGGCAAACACAGACTTTTGTGCGAGCGTTTTTGAAACTCGAATTGGTACGTAAGCACTTGTAAATTAAGAGGCCCTCCTCTTTCCTTCTAGTCAATCTTTTCAGTTTGCCTCAATAGAATTTTGCTCTTGTTTTTTCTTCTTTTAGACCATGCCTTACTTGGTCATGCTATGGACACGGTTACTGTTGTTGATGAGTTTGCCTGCCAACTTAAATGCATGGAAAATAACAGTTGCAAGTCGGTTAATGTTCATCCCGATGGCAACGATGCACGACGACACATTTGTGAACTTAACAACAAGACCCGACAGATAAAACCAGGAGATTTTAAAAGGAAGAAAGGATCTACATACTATGGCTCTGTTCAGGTCAGTTGAAACCTGCAGAGTACATTGACATTTTCCATGATTTTAGTTAACTTGGCGGGTGGAATCTTGTTCTCGTGCGGTCCTTGAGAATATAACTGAGGTTGGCTTGTATGGTACAAGGAGTGAACATACATTGTAGACTTATCCTAGACTCATAAAAAGCGAATATGTCAGGACATTGTAATAAGCCTTGTTGTAACTACTAATTTAAAGACCTGGTTTCTTGTTCACATTCCAACTCAACACAGGCCTCCTGCATCGATGGTTCCCGTGAGAAAAGCAAACCAAAAAACACCGGAGCGTGTCATCCAGAATACAAGGGAAGAAAGTGTGAAAAACGTGAGTGGTGAAAATTTGTCTTACAAAGATATTTGTGACCTCTCACGCGAAAACGTACACTAACGGCTTTCCGTTAAACGGGGGAAACGCACGGCTGTCGAACGGGTAAGAAACAGCTCACGAAGCCGTTTGAAACGGATGACACCGAACGGCTGAACGGCTGATAATTTATTCCGAACGGACTGGCATGACGGCTGAACGGCTAGCGAAAAATTTCGAACGGATGGTAATCACGGCTGAACGGCTAAAAAAATTTTCGAACGGTAGACCTGAACGGCTGAACGGCTCGAGTAAAATTTCGAACGGATGGTCCTGAACGGCTGAACGGCTCGTGAAAATTTACGAACGGATGGTAATCACGGCTGAACGGCTAAAAAATATTTCGAACGGTAGCCCTGAACGGCTGAACGGTTCGAGTAAAATTTCGAACGGATGGTCATGCACGGGAAAAGAGATTGTCATGACTGGCTGTGAATGGAACTAGTGGCCTAAACGGTAGAGCGGCTCATGTTATGGCAATAATTATTTATAAATTATTTCAAACGGATTTGTTAATAACTGGCTATGAACGGTTTGCGGTCGTTTCGCTGCAAAACCGTTTCGCTACAAGTCGATTCGCTACAAGCCAAAGTCGATTCGCTACACACGAAAGTCGATTCGCTACAAATATAAAGTCGATTCGCTACAAGTATAAAGTCGATTCGCTACAGTTGTTCAACTCGATAAACATTTTTCACAAGAGATGGGCACGCCATAAAACAGCCGTCACAGTAATTTTAAAGTTCGAATACTCTAACAATTTGGCCATAAATTTTTCCATTTTTCCATTTGCCTATATCGAGCCTGTATGAATAAACCCTCGAGTTTCCACTCGATCTCTCAATCTCGCCCCCAGAGCCCTCTTAGTTTCTCTTGATCGCTACGAAAGGAATAGGGGCTCTGGTAGCGTTAAATTCATCCCAGAGTTGGAAGATCCTCATTTGCAGGTCACGGTACTTTTTTCGCTGGATGCGTCGCAACTTCCTTTCTGACACACGGAGTAGGATCCAAATATCATGCTTGTTAAATTGAGGTGCGTTGATTGGTTTCTTTGTTCATCACTAAAACAATAGCGTCAAATTATCAAGTATTTTAAACAATCAGTGTACGCGCCTATTGAAGTGATAATTTAAGGAAATGATAGGGCGGATGGCCATTGCTAGAGCTTTGCATGGATATAACGATCTTGGACGTTCGGTGACCCCAATTTTTCTTTCGATGGATCATTTTCTCTACTGATTTTCTACGTTTACGGAAAAAATGAAAAAAATCTATCGACTAGAAGTTTGAATTTTTGGCAAAACAAATGCACCATCGAATTCCGTTCTTATTAGCTCTTCGCGCATCTGTGCGGCGGTTTCAAATGCCTCTGAAAGGGTTAAATTTTGTAAAAACGTTAGTAATATTTGGAATTATTTATGCAACAGACCCACTTCTACAAAATATGACTAAGATCGTTTGCATCTGTTGACTCGCCTTCAATATTTTTAACTATAAACCCCTGCAGACCGTGCTCAGTTATATGGGGCAATTTTTCGAAATCATTGCAGTTTACCACACGCTTAATCTCTGAAACGAAGACTGTGACCCCCAATTTTTTTTGCATTTCTGGCGCAAGTAACTCATTATCTGCCTGCAGTAAAAATTTAAAAAATTCTATCGACTGGAAAATTTTCGCGCGAACGTCCTTAAAAAGCCCACCTGCGCTCAAGAAAATCTGATGTTCCCTCATTGGTCCGTTTTAATGATAGACCACACTTTTCATTACATTTCTGTTTGTAATAACCTGGCATTGGTGTGTCTGTTCAGGTCTTTTAATGCTAAATGATAAATAAACTTCATAAAACAGAGAGAAAGAGGAACTCGTATCGGTCTCGTTTTCGTGCTCTTAAAATACGGGTGAGGCTTGGGTACGGTTTATTTCCATCGTTTGTTTTACTTTGTGTTAATCTTCTCAGATTCCTTGGTATCTGTATGCTCTATTCCTTAAGATATCTTTTTGGAGATTGCAGCGAACCGACTTAACATTTGTAGCGAATCAACTTGCGATGTGTAGTGAATCAACTTGCGATGTGTAGCGAATCGACTTTGACTTGTAGCGAATCGACTTGTAGCGACTTGCAGCGAAACGGTTTTGTAGCGAAACGACCGGATACCCTATGAACGGAACAGACCAAAAATTGATGTTTATTACCTTCGCTACGCAAAAGCTCACCTTAACAGCGAAAAAAGCCTTAATACCGCCAGTTCGTTGCCATGTTTTGTGGAGGAAATGCAAAGATTATTCGTCAACATGTCGCCCGACGGTCGTGGTTGTTTCCCAAAACCAGCCAGTCCATTTGTTTACTAAATAAATACACTTTTTAAACTGCTATTCAAGTTTTTTTCCTTCTACTTCTAGCAGCTCACTTGTTATCGCAATGCTATCCCACACTGCCATTCAAATTGTTAGACTTTCAAACAGTTTAAATCAAAGAGCAAAGCAAACTGCAAGGATACATGGTTGTTGCTCATTCAAGCATGACTCTGCGAAATCTGGCCAAAATTTGCATAGAGTTCTAAACAGTCGTGACAGGTAACGCAACATGATTACAATAGCCAATCCGTATCAATCACTTGGACATACCGGCGCGTTGTCGTGACAACTACACTGTAAACTTGCGTACCACTGCACTGGTATCGGCATTATCAAACTCTAAAGGAAAGACCATGGCGGAATGCGAGCTAGCTGATGACTTACTTGACAGCGAGGAAATCGTAGCAAAAGTTAAGAAGTTTCTAGAAGAGGGATGCAAGTGTTCTCAGGGTGTGAAAGGTAGCTACTGTTCTCAGCAATTTCAGAAAGAAGTTGTGCTGTCTAACTTAAACAACTGCCTGGAGCTATCGCATGGAGAACTCGACCTCGTCATACTGGCGAACATCCAAGCGTTCACGAGGATCGATGTCATTGGGGAAAAAAGAAAACGAAGTTCGCGCTGCAGTTTTCTTTACCTAAACCGCCCGATCTGCAAAGAAATGTTCTTAAACATTTATGGCATAAGCTACTCAAGGTTTCGCAGATTGTGTAAAAACGAATACAAAAGCAGCACTTAAAATATAACACTAGCGCGCACATCGCGATAAATGATTACACAACGGTGCCACCTTAAATTAAACAGCACATCTCTATCACAAAATTAACAAGAAGACCTCAAGTTATGCAATGATACGTAACGGGCGCTCAGACGCTGTTTTTGACTACGTACTAACTATGGTGTAAGTTGGCGATAAGCGCTAGATCGCAGGTTGCCACAATAACTATACGACATTTAAGAACGGTATTACCTTAACAAAATTTTCCTGCATCTGCGTTTGACTCCTTAGAATTTTTGCATTGACCTCCTCGATGGAGTCCAATCTTTCCATCAAGTGACGGCATTCTTCCGTTTTGGCCGTAAGCTGCTGCCGAAGTAAAGTGACGGCTGGGTCTTCTTGAAGACGATTGACGGCGCTGGTTGTTGTGGGTGTTGTGGACTGGGCCTTCTTTGCTTCTCGGTTTGACTTCCATTCCACCTCCCGCTTCTTTTGGCCAGCCAAAAACTGATGGTATGGATGATCACTTTGCTTGTCTTCACTGGCTTCACTGGTACTTCGCACTTCAGTAGACTAAAGCAAAGAAAAGAACATAATTTCACGGTTAACAGCCTCAAAGGTTTAAAAGCCTCAAAAGAGCTTTGCGGCTTAACTTTTCAGCAAAGAGAGTTTGTAAAGCGACGTTTCCAAAGAACTTTGCTCTAACGAAGGACAGTTTCCCGATCGTTTGGATAACTCACACACTCCAGCTCACAATTTAGGCTCCATCAATGTAGTTTTCGGCAAAAATAAAACAGATAATTATATTACAATCGCTTAACACAAAAGCATGTTGAATTCTTACTTCAGTCTCCGATAAATTCACGTTCCTCTCATGATAAAGCACATTTGTTCGAATTTGATTTGACGTAACAATCCAGGAATAAACTTAACATAAAATACACTATTACCTTCTTACGTGCCACTTTTTTCTTTGGCGGTTCTGAACATTCATCGATCTCCGATGGCTCTCCTGACTCTTCCACAATATCGGGGAAGTTCTTCCTGGACCACTCAAAGTCTTTTTCGACCAGTACTTTCTCATCATCTATAAAAATGTTTAGAATTGTAGAATCGGTAAGTATGAGTGAGGATATTTACTTTCAAATGCTGTTTGTGGCAAACATACTCTCAAGTCTTGTCTCTCGAACACAACAGAAGTACGAAACTTAGACCTTAAGATTCAGAATTGAAACTTACCGTTCAAAGCAAGGATCTCCGCTTCTACTTTCTTCCCTTCCCACTTCACGTGAACGAGCATTCCCTCGGTGAAATTAATGTCTTTTTCGACAATCAAACGCGTTGGCGCGATCCCAGTTTTACGTTCGTTTGGAAAAAGAAACAGTGCTTTCGAAGGACGTTTGCACGTTTCTTTGCACAACTGTCTGACAGACATCACGCGTGTGAAATATAAAACTTGGAAGATTAGATCTGTTACTGACGGTAGCTGGCACAAATAACGACAACTTTTGGCAACAGATTTCTTTTATTATGTGAAACTAAGGCGAGCAGATCCAAATTACAGTATTTTCATTGGATAAATAGAGAGTAATTGTTTTTAAACTTAGCATATCAATGGCCTTCGCGTGTTTCTTTTTACGGAACCACTGTTTAAACAGCGTCATTACTAGGTCGCAAGTCATAAATTACAATATCAATGGCCCTTCAACTGTGAACTTGTGATTTTTTTCTTATTAGCGGCATCACTGCGTTCGTTGGAGTGCGGTTCTCGGAACAGATATAATTTTATATTCGTTTGAAAGGTCAGACCTTTCGTGGGCCAAAAAAGTCTCGGATTACAAAATTATGCTGAATCCACGCGTTAAGAAAATTTCTTTAAAAAAATGACTTCAAACGATATATCACTTTCGCCCTAATAGCTACCACACATCGGCAGAAGTAAAATCTATTTCCTTAACAATCCAGCTTCATCATGTGGAAATCTCAGCAAAATCGAACAAGACAAGTTTTAAAAGTTTTATTTAGAATTTATTTTGTAATTGATACCTCGCTCAAGTGCTTATCAAGTTCTTGAGTAAACACAGGGAGCCGCCGTCGCCCAAAGCAAGCGAAAAACCTGAACACGAAGCAACGTTTTGGTCTGAGAAAAAAAAAAATTGAATGGGAACATCTTTGTCGAACTTTTCTTAAGTGATTAAGACGAGAAAATAACCTCGGCGAGCTACAAAAGAGAACGAAATAAAAACAAAGCGGCTCCGTGCGGAGCCGATAATTTATTCAAGTTGTTAACCACGTGTCCTTCGTCACGTACAGGGTAAAAAAAGCTTACCTCTTGATAATTTTAGCCTTAGAAGCTAGTAACTGGTCGCGAATTACTTTCTATATCCTTACAAATGTCCTGACTTCCATCTTTAAAAGAGCATTGTAGCAGACCGTTTTCGTAGCGTCACGTCGCCAGAGAAAACTTCAAAGTGTCACGCTTCTCGTGAATTCTCATCCGTGCTGGCCAACGAGCAACAAACCGTCGATTCATAGAACTAAGCTATAGTTCTACACTGTTCTTCGCAAAAACTCTAAAGCCTATTCAAAAATGACGAGAGTTTTCGTCCACGAAAAATAAATCATCAGATAGATGACTGAGTAGATTTTGGTCACGTGCTAGGCAACGAGTTTTGCAAGCGACTCAAATTTCATTCACTTCGACAGACTTTACGTTATAAAAGTAACAACAACTAGCGCAAGATCTTAGGCCCCGTCCACACTAATCCGTTTTCAAACGAAAACGGAGCTGTTTTGCACCGGATACGGCTATCGTCCATGCTACAACGCCGAAAACGATCACCGAAAACGGAGTCATTCGAAAACGCTCTCCAGAGTGGAGCGATTTGAAAACGATGCTTTTTGAAAACGCTGTTTTCTAGTCTGGACGAAGAAAACGATGCTATCTGAAAACGGTGACGTCATCAAAATAGACACGACCGGGCGCCAGACCACTCGACCGTGAGTATCAAGAATGGCGCCACTTTCGTGGGCGGATATATTGAAATGTGCATGCGTCGAATTCACTTGAGCATGCGCACTGAGGGTGTGAAAGCGTTTTCAAAACGGATACGGCGATGTAGTGTGGACGGGCGAAAACGATACGAAAACGATAAGTGTGGACGCAAATCTTTTTGAAAACGGAGCAAAACAGCTCCGTTTTCGTTTGAAAACGGATTAGTGTGGACGAGGCCTTACTCATTCACAGCGCGAAATTTAAAGTCCTGTTTTCATCCCTGAAAAACTCACCTTTTCCCATTACCTCAGAACAAAAAATGCTGCAAAAAAAGTTGCTGATTCACATAGAAGGGAGTTTCGACCCTAGTCTACTGCATCCAGCCTTTTTGCTCTGACCCGCTCGTTTCACCGCCCTACGTATAAGCGCCCTGATCGAACGTGTTCGCCTCGCGCTGTCAGATCAACTGCGCATGTGTAATGGAACTGACTTCCGGTTTGGCAAAAACGCTAAATTTCCGGCGGTCTTTTAAGTGAATTAATATTTTTTTTATGTGACCCAGTTCACCCCAAAATAAAGAATACAGCTAAGCATTGGTTTTTTCAAAACATTCTGTTTAAAAATGTTATGGGTATTTCAATATCGTTTATCTCTTTAAAAAGGACATTTTTCAAAATGAAAAGAAACCCATGCTTAGCAGGATACAAAAATGAACACAAATTATCAAACCACTGATTAAGAGTGTGTCCATGAGAAAACCAGGCAGAACCAGGCAAAAGGTGATACAGCTCAAATCACCGATTTTATATGATCGTTTTATTGACGGCATGTTTGTTGTTTTGAAATCCTTGTGCACGTGCTGAATTTCATCAGCAAAAGCACGCGCGAAAACTGTGCTCGGCCACCTTAACCTTGTGAAATTGCTAACAACTGCAACAATAACAACCACATCAAAACAAAATCATGCCTGTTTCCGCTAAAAGTTCTAAATCGAAGAGCCCAAAGAAAAAGAGATGGTTGAAAAGTTTTTGCGAACCCAGAAGTAAAAAGTACTCTATGAAAAACTAAGAGCACTTAAATTTTGTTACTCAAAATGAAAACCTAGAGAATACATACCCGTACATAAAATAAAATATATACGTACCCGTCCTCTTGACCTCGGTCAAAATTTTTAGATCAAACACAATGAGTGCTATTAAATGGAAAATAGCAGTATCTAGAGGTCCGGTTTGTTCCTTTACATTTTACATAGTTTCAATCAATTCAGATATTTCTCTGACAAATGAAAGAATCCGTTTGAAGATAAAGATACTGATGTCTAAAGATCGGATTTTGATGTTCACCTTTTACCTAGATTTGCGTCGTTTCAATACATTCAGCGTTTGCCTAAAACATAACCGGTATCTTGCTCAAAAGATACTCGTGCATAGAGATTTTATATTTAGTTCATTTTAAAGGACTTAAGTTCTACGATCGATGATCATATCGCACTTTGTTTTGCAGCTGTCAAAGGCTTGAATTCCCATCAGCCAGGCCACTCGTGTAAGGACATCCTGGACTCAGGAGACTCCAGAGGAGACGGCGAGTACTGGATCGACCCTGAAAAGAGTGGAAACTCTTTGAAGGTCTTCTGTGACATGACAACTGACGGAGGTAAAATGTGGTGGTTCTATAAGATTAATGAGTCAAAACGGTATAATCTGTAATTTGAACACTGAAGACTACTGCAGATCTCAGTTATATTCAACGTATTTAAAGTACTAAATCAAAGAAAGTTTCCAGACAACGAGAAGAAATTTGAAAGTACGACCAGTAGCGAGGTATTTTAACGAACTTCGAGGTGTTTGAAAATGTGGTTAAACACAATCTTGAGTGTTTGATATATCTTCTCAATCGAAACTAAAACTAAGGAGAAAATGGAGAAATAAAATCGTAAAAAAATCTCTGCCAATTAAGGTGAGATATCCAAACATCATCATGGTCATAGTTTTCGTCTTTTTTTATTTTAAAAAAATCTTGATGATTGGAGAAACCTTCCATCCGTGATCTCTGATTCTTGGTGCTGGTCGTTTGATCACGTTATTGGTAAACTTTACCTGATTTTAGGAGGCTGGCTTCTTGTCTCCAACGTTGTGATTGACAGTCCATCATCGCCACAATTATCAGTACAGACATCATACCGCGAAATCAGCGGTTACAATAACAACCAGACGTTTCTGACCAAGAGCGCCATGACTGAGCTGAGAACACACTCGTCTTTCACTCAACTGAGATTCTACTGCAGTAAACAACAGGGACGTACGTTCCACGTGACCACGGTTGCTAACAGCACTGGTGAAGCTGTAGTCCAGTACTTCAGCGGTCAGACGGATGTCCAGCCTGATGCCTGTGGCTCATTTGTTAGAATGGAGAATGACAACTCGGGATTGGCAGCAGTTTGTGATGAGTGGGGATATGATGGTACTACGTATGAGGTTGGCAAATGGGGCTCCGCGAGAGGCGAAGACAGGTTGTACCATGCTCCTGCTTTTGTTAGATCGTTTTATCACTGGCTCTTGGATCCAGCTGAGCCAAGATGGGAATGTGATGACGAGAGAGTTGGAGTGTCCTTTGGTGATTTCTGGAAAATCTTTGTTCGTTAAGACAATGGTAAACTTATTATATGTTTACCTAGCCGCAAAATACGGGTGCTTATCTATAAATAAATATATTTACAGAACTGATTGTAGGGAGATTTTAACTTAAACGCTGAAATTATGGCATCTGGGATAATTATATTTATGTAGCAACATGATGCTTAAGGTGATAACCCGTCGCGTAAATCGCTGATGCCAGGTACAAGGATTACAAAAGCTCTAACCAATAAGGCCTTAGGGCGGTTGTGGCAGGATAAATTTAAGCACTGTTCATTGTTGTGCCAATCCTTTGTTTTCCTTGCCATCGAAGTATTTAGTAGAAAGGTTTATTCTTTTCAGCGAGTAACCTGAATTTTAAGAGCGTCGGTAATCAACGTTGCAACGTTTCACCTAAACATGTTTAATAACAGCATTTTTTGAGCTGAAATTTAGTTTCAATATTCCAACGCAAGCGAAGGTCCCCTCTTCGCTAATGCGCATGCTTTTCCCACACGATATTCATTCGATAATGGTATCAAAAGCTTTGTGTTCACGTTTTACATTCCACGCTCATTAAGATCTCTAATTAAAGGGGCATTGTCATGCTATTTGGTAACTTTATAAAAAGCTAGACCGTGCCTTCAAATCAATTGAATTCCAAAACTAATGATCTAGTTTTGTTATCGAAGACTATTTGAAGGTGCTGAAACTGTTCCCTGTCGCCTGCCGCTACGGATGGCATGGATGTAAATGGATTGAAATTTGAAAAAATAGGCCAATATTTTCAAGTTTGATACCACGAGCCCCAAAAATCCTCAAGAAATTTATTATGGTTAGCCCTCTCTAATAAAATTCGTTTGATATCTTCGTCGTAGCTTTGCAGAAGCTTTTTGTTTATGATTAAAGCCTTAAAGGGGCTCAGTCACGGTATTTTGAGTTATTTTGAGCATCAGCAAGATTATCGTTAAATTGGAAGAAATTAACCTGAAAGTAATACTTTACAAAGATAGAAAAACACCAAAGAGATAATAACAAAACATAAAGGAACAAAGATGGTTAAGGATGGAGAAGATTGACACGGATTGCAAACAACGAATTTGAAAAGTTTAGCTTAACTTTTCAAACCGCCGCAGCGTTTAACCGTGACTGAGCCCCTTTAAAGTAACCGCCATCTCAGCACAGAATTGACCTGAAACAGCAAAATCCTCGTGACAATGCTCCTTTAAGTAACAACTGATTTACGTTTAGCCGAAATGGGCCGACCTATATTAAAAGATGAAGTGCTTCTGATAAACGAAGTTGCAGATGTACTGTGAATAAAATGATACAAATTAATTTACACTCGGGATACTTGTGAAATGTGCCATGGTTTTTTCTAACATGCAGTGTTGCTTGGATTTGTCTCTACAATCAGCTGTGGGTTATTGTGCCGGTAAATCTACGGAAAAATCGCGCGTCTTCTGAATTATATAAAAGCAATAGACCACAACTTTTCTACGAGTTATAGGCTGATAAACCTCTTGGAATGTTGGTAGAACACTCAAAGAATTCGTAAACCACTCGCCTGCGGCTGGTGGTTTACAAATCCTTCTCGTGTTCTACCAACGTCCCGCGTGGTTTATCATCTTATAACCCATAGAAACTTGTGGTTTATTGCTTAATTATTAAGTAACCTTTGCTTTTTATTTAATTTATAATTTCTATTTATTGTATCCCATAGATAGCTGCCGAATTTTACTTAGCCCTATGGCAGTTATAGCTTTAAATTATTGTATTCTTCTTTCCTTTTTTGGTACAAATAAAAGTTGTTGTTGCTGTTGTATCAGCCTTGGCTCGTTTTAATGTGGGTTGTGTATCCAGGTCGAAATAGAATTTGGATGTTCTCCAGAGAAACCGGAGAAAAACCCTCGGTGCATGGTGAGAACATAGTTAATAAAGGGGAATGGTTATAAAGCTCGGTAAACATGACAGCAGCAATCCCAGATTTGGGTTTGAAGGTCCACGACCGTGCACATTATTTTGTTTTGCGCTCGTACACTATGCGTGAGTTACGTAACCAACAGGTTTTTGTTGGTTAGTTCCTCAGTACAGAGTAAACAACTATTGTGTTTTGTGCACGGTCAAGGCCAAAAAAGCGAACAGAAATCTATAAAAAAGAATTGTGTCGTTTTTCGCAACCATTCCCCTCTATTAACTATGATGAGAAGCAACAATTATTCAACTGAACCCACGTTTGACCCCCGTCCACAATAGACTCTCACCACCGCGCCAACTTGACTCTCCAGCTTAAAGTGTATATCACAGATTTTTTTTGTTTGCTCGATAAAATCTCCACAATGTACTGATAAGTATAACAAAAAAATATTCAAAGCGATTTTCCTTCCCCATACGCGTGTTTTGACGTACGAAAAAGTGAGATTTCTCTTCCGGTGGGGTACAAAACCGAGAGACCAGAAACTGGAGACTAGAAATAAATGTGACGCCATTTCAGGACTTAAAGTTTCGCGGAAAACAGATTTCTCTGTCAATTTGTTATTGTGAGCTAATAAATTCGCCAAGAAATGATACAAAGTGCGTTGTTTATAAGAAAATAAGAAAATGTCGGAGAAGTCTGTTTTCCGCGAAATTTTAAGTCCTGAAATGACGTCACAATCATTCCCAGTCTTCTGTTTTTGGTCTCGCGGTTTTGTACTTCACCGGAAGGGAAATTTCACATTTCTAGTACGTCATATACACCAGGTCTCCTTCATCGATATTTTTCGTACATGGGATAAACGAAGAAGGAGTGAGCAGTAATTAATGGCAAGGGGGTGACAGGCCGCACAATCTCCACCGGTGTGAAACATTTTCGCTTTAACGAGCATATCTTTCAAGGATTTTCCTTTCTTAAAAGATATAATTGGTGAATCTTTAAATATTTCTCTGAGTAGTGGTTGGGTTCTGTATTAAGTGACAATTTCCATTAAAGACTTGTTTAATATTTGGCACTGAAGGCTCGTATATTGTCACTAAAGTCAAATTGTCTTTGCTATTTTTATTTCCGTGTTTAAGCCCGAGACCTTTCCTTGAATTTGATTTCCGATAGTCCTTTTTCTTTCAGGTTGTGTGGGTAACCTCTTGCCAGCAAGGGTGTTCTGAGGAATTTTTTTTTTTAGGAGTCTGAGGGCTTCGCCCTTCACATGATACAAGAGGAAAAGGTGTGAAGAACGTGAGTGTCCTGCAACGATATTTAGCATCTGAGACAATTAATTATACAGAGGAACACCACGCGGAGAGAGAGGAACGCGACGGGAACGCCACAGGATCAGAGATGACTGGCAGGGAACAGGTTGACGTGCGTTTAGGCCCGACTTGAGTCTAGCTCATTTGCCGGGCTATCTTTTGCTAAATAACCCGTGATACTAATTTCTAGGAACTTTAGAAATGTATTGTTTTCTCTTGTTATGTGAGATATTTCATTTTAAAGAAAGGTCGAGAAAACTGAAGCGAACTCAAGCCAGTCGGCGAGCATGTGAGTACCGTGAAATATATTTTTGAAAGCTTATGCAAAAAAAAAAAAAAAACAACTTACATGCAATTCAATCAAAATTTTTCCTTTCAAAAAGTACTCTAATGTCTGTTGGTTTATTATTGTGAGATTCTAGTACTTTTAAAAGGGTGGATACCATTAGTCGTAAGATCAGTGGTTTACTTAGATCTTTATCAGTCGGCACACTGATTTGTCAGTCTGAGTAAACATTTGCTGTTCATGAGTTCATTTACTCAATTGTACAACTCAGCGAGAAGGGGCAAGTCGCGTTTGTGGAAGCGAAGTTCGGGCAGGCACTCGGCTCCAAATCATCGAAGTTAAAATCAAAAAAGGGATCAGAAGGTAGGACGAGAATATTTGACCGCTTCAGGAGCACATAATGGGCTTCTGACCGGTTTAAATCGCACAAAAGTAGGAGGTCGTAATCGTTTAACACCTTCATCGTGGCTTATCAACAGTTGATTGCGAACTTCTTTACATGAATTCGAAGCCAACCTGATAAACAGAGGACGAAAATCAATAACGTCAATACGCATAACAGCGCAGAATTGATGGTTTCCGACGTTGCTGCTTTAAGATTCCGTACTGAAGACGCAAACTGTCCAGCATCTGGCCATGAGCGCTGATTGGTTTGATCGGTAATTATGCATAATTAAGTCCGTAAATATGCGGCACATTTAAACTTCTCACCAAAACAAATATGGTGGCTAGCTCTTGTGGTTTGTGTAAAATGGGCTTGACTACCCTTCACGACTTTTTCGGTTCGTGGCATCTGTACATTTGCCGTTCTCCGTTCGGTCACATCTGTTTTGTCGCGTCACTCGTTTTTATGAAGGGCACTTCATGTTGTGTCATAAGGAAAATTTTTAAGTAGAGATGGGCCGCTGGAAAGTGCTAAGGCAAATTTTTAGAGGTCTGCGTGATTTCCGCTGTTCTCTGCATGTCGCAACTCTGTATTTGCCATGTACTAACTTACATTATTTGGTTCAGTAACAATGACAATGACAATGACAATGACAATGACAATGACAATGACAATGACAATGACAATGACAATAACAATAACTACAACAACGAGAATGAGAATGAGAATGATAACGATAACGATAACGAAAACGATAACGATAATAATAATTATAACTTTATTAACTTGTCAGGTTGCAATATATGTCACTGAGGTTTGCTATTGAAACGAAAAGTTATTGCTCTAGAGCTCCGACATATTAAAATGAATGCTTCTTCTAGTTCAACCACTGTTTAGTTAGCAAAAACTAAAGCGATAATTCATTTTTGACATACGCGACAGCCTTCTCAGGGCAAAAGCTTGGAAATTCAAGCGTGCTCTATTACAACTAGAAATAGTTCTCACTAAATCTGCCCCCGCTTCTATTTTATCCCTCAAGCTAAGGGTATAAAATTCTTATAAAATTCCACTGCGTATAAGGAAACTATTATTTATTCAAGCGTGCTCTATTACAACTAGAAATAGTTCTCACTAAATCTGTCCCCGCTTCTATTTTATCCCTCTAGGGTATAAAATTCTTAGAAAAATTCCACTGCGTATAAGGAAACTATTATTTATTGTATGAACTGAAAATTTCTATATTTTGGAAACTATTCCCCTCATACTGTTCAAGAAACTTTCGCATCTTATCATAAATATGACCCAAAGAATAAACTAAGTTAGCTTAAGTTAACTAAACCAACACACTCTGTCATTCTATCACATGATATTCTTTACATAAGACTCTCGTGAAGTGCAATCTTAAAAAAAAAATCAAACCACTCTGTTGTTTTAATTTGATACTGAAACAAACCATTTGTCTTGATATACGAGGACTCTAGGAGCAATCGTGTCTCGAAGGCAGAACGGAAGTCGAGATTTTTTCCGAGATGTAAACAGAGTTATCGCGTTACAGTCGCCAAATATGCAAATTAGAGTCAAGCTTTTTGTCCTCAACGAAAACGCTGCAAAACATTTACGTTTACATCAGAGGAGGAATGAAGGTCTTCCCAGACTGCTTTGCGTTGTGCGATTTTACAAGATGGCGCCTGTTTTGAGAACATGCGGCAAATTTCGGGGGATTTTGAGTTCGATTTTCTTGGAGACGGAGCGCTTATCCGAGGTATTTACACTTGATATTAGATCTTTATTGTTTTATCTTCTATCGGCACACCATTTTGTGGGAATTGATCCGTCAACATAACTATTTTATTATGCTTTTAATATGAGTGTTCCAAACCTTTTGTAAACGCGGCTTTGACTAGGTGCATAAATTCATTCGTAGTTGCAATTCTGCTGGGGTAATTCCAATCTACGATAAACATTTTAGTTCTAGAAACGTCCATACACACATATGAGTACCAAAGTGACCCTTAGTGACCCAGGTTTTCTAACTTTTTGGAGGTTTCGAAAATGAGACAAAATAGGGAATTGCACAAACTTCACATGTCACATGCTGTGTAAGATACTACCGTGCGAGACATGAAAAGGAAAGGATATGCAATTATTATTGCTTCTCATAATTTTTTAAGCTGAATAGGAGTGCAATTAACACTTTAGTATGCTGTGTAAATGAGTATTGGTTTATTTCCTAGGTGAAATAGCCGACTTGGATTCCACAAATCTGAGTGCTAACCAGCTCAGTTACACTCCATGATCTCATAACGGGGTCAACTCCATCAAAGCCCCAAAGAAAGAAAATTGGACTTCCATAAGGAAATCATAATTTGTTGACCAGACTGTTGATCCTGAATTTCGATATATCAAAAGTCACTTATTACAACTTCATGAAGTATAATGGAATGCTTTCCCTGTGTTTTCATTTTACACACAATATAGTTCTATTATCATGATTCATAAGGCCAAAGTTATGGAAAATTGTTGAGATTAAAAATTAGAGAGCATTTGCATGTGTACATAATTTAGGAATTTCGTCTAAATTGTGCAGGTTCTAGGGCAGTGAGACTTTTACAAAATAATATACTGTTTTTGACCAATAAATTTTCTAGTGTATTTGTTTTGTTAGTTAAAGCAGTCCCTTATCATGAAAAGTGCTATTATTATTAGTCATATTTCTGAAAAAGATTTACAAGGATAGCAATACATTTAACAATTATTCTTTGAAATCGAGGTGAATAGTGGCAGAACAACATTTCAGGAGGAAACCATTAAAAATCGATTTAATTGACCTCTCAATTCATGCGTGGAAAACGTGCAAGCGGTACAAAGCATGCGCGAATTCGCGAAACTATTTACAGAATCTTTGAACATGGAAAATCTATAGTTAATATTCGAAAAAACCTCGTCACAGTCTAGAATAATGGTCCTTAGACACCGTTCAAATTAGTGTGAATCAAAAGTATGCTTTATTCAAAAGTATGCTTTATTTTTGTTTGGCTTACGCATTATTCACTCGGTAGGGGGTGAATAATGCTCATTAGCCAGAGATAGCGAACCAATCAGATTGCTTAAAACACCAAGATCACTGAGTGTGTATATACTAAAATTTATTATTCTTTGAGAACCTTTTCTCACATCATTCTGTGTAGGTCAAAGTGGGGGGTTAAATTTCGTTGACTGTAAACAGGCTCTCTATTGGAGTAAAGAGAACAGAGCCAGCCTGATATCTGCCCACCTATTTTTACCTCATACTCAGTTGGGGAGCCTGTTCATTATTGCTTAATAATTTATAAACTCCATGAACTGAGATCTGCTAGAAAGGCTTTATCTTAGTCAATGGTGGAGTGGAGTTTGTTGGATATCACTAAAGTGGTCCATAGTTTCACAAATTACAAAAACTTCAAGCAGCTTAATTAATTTATTGAAGACCATAACTCTCTCTTACATCTTGATACGAGGGGTATTCCCTTTATATGGGCTCCGTTCAGCTTCAAAGGGTATGGTTTTTCAGATGCTTTGGTCACAAATAGGGTATTGAGTTGGCCACTTTGGTCAATGTGTTTTCTTTTTGGTACTCTAGTCTTGAATTGGATATGTTTTTAGAAGAAGCCACAATTTCATTATTATCGATAATAAGATCATAAACACGAGCCCCTCAGAAATTATGTATAGGGCAACTGTGTCAGCTGCAACAGTCATAAATAGTGTATCGAAGTTTTGATCTGGTCATAAATAGGGAATAGGGAAAATCAGATTTTGGTTCTAAATAGGGCACAGGTTTTTTCAAGCAGGCCACACACCTCCATCAAATTTAACTAGTAGTATCCCCAGGAGTCTTGATTAAACATCAAACATATTATAAATCCTAAAAGTTCATCTTTCTTGTGTCATCTTCCAAACCAACAAACATTCAGTGTCTCTAAGTGTCTTTTTCTTTGAGTTCCACCCAAACCACAAACATGCATGTATTATGAACCTTTCGCACATACTTATAGTACTTGCACACCCTCGTTAGTTACATTTTAACCCAAGATAACAGTGACGTAATGAACACAATATTACCCTAAACTTTCAGACAAGGACATTTATTTAAAATACATGAAACTGTTTCCCGTTTTCCTTGTTAAAGGCTCCCCAGGTTAAAACAAAAATCACTCTTAAATCACAAGGAACAAACAATAGAAACTGAAGTACAACTAAGTCAACTCAAGTTTATTTCAGAGGCAAAACATTGGAACTAACTGTACAGACTACACAAGAAAATAACAATTTATTATATTAATGATTATTTTCCCTTCATGAATACACACTGCATTTAAAA
>JAHPZR010055943.1:0-42311 GCA_019787425.1 Platygyra sinensis | reverse complement strand
AAACGAAACAGTATGTCTTTTACCCTTCGATGTTGGTACTACAAGTGGCCGTGATCCAGAAATAATTACGGTTAACAGCATGTTTTGTAATGGAACCGAAAGTTGTGAATAAACAGATCGTTTTTGTAGATATTGTAAAACTGTCTCAAAAATCAGTGGTATTGTTTGCAAAAATTTAAACGATATCCTAAATGAATCTAGACGCACGTTAGAGGGATATAAGCAGATGTACAATGAGTCAACAGTCTTGATCGGAGTGAAGACTAACAGTGAGTTTGTACTTCAGTTAAGTTTTCTACCGAGATAATTCACAGAAGACGTTTGTCTATACCGATCAGTGTCGAACTTGTCTTTTCACAGCAATATTCCTTCCCCCAATTTTCATCTTTTTTTCTTTTCTTTTTTTTAATTTCTAGCAATAGAAAGAAATACATAAAATTCGTCTCACTTTGTAAATAGCAATTCTAATCGATCTCATTTGGAATACCAATCAAGAGGCAACATAAGATACCTATCTTGCAAGAAGTCAAAATTATAGAATATAAATGACAGAAAGTGTTAAAGCGATTAGATGGCATACACTGTTGGGTGTTGGATAAATCTCCGCCCTTAAAGGGCCCTAGTCAGCCACACCTCTGTTTTTGTTTACATGCGAGAATTTGTCTATTATATTTTATTTGGAGCCTGAAGAGCCGAAGAAATATTACTGTGGAACTATTGAAGATAATTAAACATACGTTCAGGAGCACAGCTTACAGTAAAACAGTAAGAATTTGCTTCACCATGCTATATCAATAATTTCGATGACATCGAAAATGGCGGAGGCTGACTAGGGTCCTTTAACTAACAAAAATCAACATTTGAAGCAACAGCTTTATTTTTTATCTACCAAAATGTCTATTACTTGACAAGTGCCAGGAAAATGTCATAAAAACATAAGCCTCATGATCGCGTTTCTGGCTGGAAACTAAATGGAACATTGGAATTTTGTCCTTTGTGTGATGAAGTTGCTTTAGCCTAAACTGATCGAGAACAAACATGGAAGTGAAAAGGTATTCACATGTGGACTGTAAATCACAGTAGCTGTGTCCTCCTGGTGATTCCAACTATGCAAAGTCATTTTTCGTGCTCATCGAGGTATTCACGAAAACCACCGTACCAAAGCTTTTCCACTCGAGCAACCTGGTCAGCCAAGCGGGCAACATGTTTATTCGCCTCACTGGATTTAGGAGACGCTCTTGTACATTACTTCATGGATTAGCAATGGACCGTTGGCTCCATCCACTTTGAGGGCGATGATATTATCTTGTTGTAAGCTCACGAAAGTTCTTGAAAAATCAATGATTTGCCCTTCTCTTTTCAGTCGAGTGCAGTCAAGTGGGATTGAAAGGCAAGTGCTGCAGGGCATTTAACGAGCGCCGGTCCGCTTAACAGGAAAAGCGTAATTGTTAAAACACTAGAGTGTCACACTTGTGGAAAACGATAAGGCTGTTTGACAATGCTGAGAATATCGCTACGCGCAAACAGTGCAGTGGAGTTACAGCGAACTCTCCCAAAGGTCGGAAGCTTTGGGAAAAAAAAAAAAAAACACACACCTACTCGTCGAGATAGCTGTCGGGGTTGAATAACACCAGAGTCAATGAATCGATTTTTTTTTTCAATAAAATCATCATCAATTACCTGATTTTTTTATAAGATAAATTTCAGTATTCGTATATATTCGTTTCTGAATCTGTAAAAATGTTCTACTCGAAAGATACCATCAGAAAATACAAGGCCGGTGACATCTGACAGTCGGGGGATTCCCTGTAAAAAGCGATTTAAATCAAGCCATGATCATCTCTGTCCATGTTGAACTCAGCTACATTTTGGGATGCTCAGATATGAAGAGAAATATAAATTCTCAGCTGAAATATACTCTTGAGTTTAAACTCTAGGAATTTGTATTTTAAACTATTCTATTCGCCCCTAATATTACTGAAGTGCTTTATCAGTGTCATTAGAGTGAAGTTTATTAATAGACGGTGCTCCAGCAGTTGCCTCTAGACAACTGAGCCAGTCTTCCTTTCAACAATGGCTTTAATAAAAGGGATATTCTGGTACTACAAGCATGCATGCATTCTATTTTGTGGAAGAAATCAAGATAAACAGAGAGAACTATAACATCGAATTGTGTTTTTCCATTGTCTGTGTCAAATAAAGACAGGTATTTTGAGGTACCAGTAATCGCGTCCCAGTGTTCGTCCATCGACATTCTTCATATATGACGGTATGCTCGTGGTTTTAATGACATAAAGAATACCTCTAAAGATTTTACACTTCTGCGTCACGTGAACATGACTGTGGTTTTGATTGGACAGCGGGCGAGCCAGTGATGATGTAATTGTCTTCCATTGTTCGGCAGGACTGCTAACTGCCCCGAACCTTCAAAACAAAGGAATATAATTTTACTATGGCAAAAAGCTAAAAATAACCACTTTTTCTCTTTTTTTAAATTTACATCTTGAAAACTTTTCATTTAGGAATTCTTTTAAAATTCAGAATAATGCCACAATGCGGCTGAGGAGAGGAACCTTGACAAGTCAAAGGAATATGTACATTCGAGTATCGCTGATATGCCTCTGTTTCCTTTGTAAAGGTAAGCAAATTCGGGCAGATCGATTTCTTTGGTTATCCATTTGGATGTGGTTTCACGTTCGAGGTGAAATTTGGTGTGATGAAAGCAAGCGAGGTATTATCTGCAATGGAAATGAAAGATAAACAGCTTGTATGGCATGTATCATAAAACAATTCTAATTTACTAGAAGGACTCCAGAAATTTTTTCGACTTCTTCTAGCGTGCTTTGAAAAATTGGTTACATTAAGTATATTAAGGCATAGGTCAAACGTCAACTTTCACATGCGACAAACTAAATTGCAAACTGAGTCGCCCCAAAGAGATAAAGCTGTGCGGTTGGAACAAGAAGTTGGTTGATCTCAATTCAGTTAGACGAGCTCAGTTAGTCAAACGTTGAACTTATCATAAACTGACTTCACTCAGTTAAATTCGACTCCAGCGAAGTTTGACGTTTGACCTGGCCTAAGATTTAAAAGTCAGGAGAAGAAAGGGCTAAAATGAGCTTTAACCTTCGGTCGAGCGCCAGCTATCTTTTCCCCTTCTGGATTGAGAACATGTATATTATAGCAGAAATTGACGGTCATTCCATGTATTTTTTGCTTGAAAGTCGCCTCGATTTCTCTCCTCCTTACAAGGGAAAAGTAAACCTGATCGAAGATTAATATTAAGTATCAGATAGCAACAACAGTTATGTTTTGCATCGTTTCCCAATAATCCGAGCTTCCTTACACACGGTTCCAGAACGAGGAAGTATGGTGCTGAATATTGCTTATAGGATAAAAACAGCACGCTTTACGTGGAAATAAAGAATTCTGATAAAATAATTAGTGTACATATTAATATCGTGGAATTAAATAAACTGCAAATATTTGCCATGAGCCGGTCTGAAAGTTACTAAAGCGAGCTTTAAGTTTTTGGTTGTCCGGTTGTGTGTGCTTGAAAAGCTTTAACTGTTTTTTAAAAAAATGTAATGTTTAGATAAACTATTGGAGTTAAGTGGCTGCCAATCGCTCCCAAAAGCGCTGTTTTCTCAAAATAGCTCGTTGTCTCAGGTTGTGATCGGAAATCACTTTGTAATTTCGTATCACGAAGTTTTTGAGTTTTGATATCAGGGTTTATTTAAGTGAGGTAATTAACATTTTCCTTATTCAAAAATGACAGAGGTTAAAATAAAGAGTGTAAACTGAACTTCCAAAAAATAAAACTTCGCCAAAACACCACTTTAAAGGAAGGTTGGAAAAAGTCGCTTAACAACCTGCCTTGCCTTTTATTCTTCTCCGGGTGGTTAGCTACCTTTCAGGCTTTCAAATTTGAACGTGATCAAAGATTAATGAGCTTAATCGCCGTAGAAATCATCTTTCGCTCCACTGAAATTTATCCCAAGCGCAAAATCAGTCTTCACATGCACCATAAAGCACAAGAGCCGAATGCAAAAGTAAAGTAGTATAAAGCTTACAAGAGAAGATTCCTCATAAGGGCTGTATTTTTGTAAAAAACCAAGCACTGCCACGTCAGTCTTAAATAATCCATTTCTGCTTTTGAATAACGCCTCGCTTTTCCCTTCAAAAGCAGTATAACGGACTACAGTAAATGGCCCGGATTGACAGCGACATAAGCCAAGTTTGCACGCAAAGCCTCAAAGCTGTTTATTTAGTACGGCCACAGTATTAACTGCCCATGCACTAACCTTTCTTATGGCCCGTTCGCACGTGTGCTATGAGGACCTTAATATCTGATGTATCAGTCGCTGTAGCCTTGCACTCCTCATCACTCACGCATTCAACTCCATAGCATTTAATGAGGAGTGCAAGGCTACAGCGACTGATACATCAGATATTAAGGTCCTCATAGCACACGTGCGAACGGGCCATAAGAAAGGTTAGTGCATGGGCAGTTAATACTGTGGCCGTACTAAATAAACAGCTTTGAGGCTTTGCGTGCAAACTTGGCTTATGTCGCTGTCAATCCGGGCCATTTACTGTAGTCCGTTATACTGCTTTTGAAGGGAAAAGCGAGGCGTTATTCAAAAGCAGAAATGGATTATTTAAGACTGACGTGGCAGTGCTTGGTTTTTTACAAAAATACAGCCCTTATGAGGAATCTTCTCTTGTAAGCTTTATACTACTTTACTTTTGCATTCGGCTCTTGTGCTTTATGGTGCATGTGAAGACTGATTTTGCGCTTGGGATAAATTTCAGTGGAGCGAAAGATGATTTCTACGGCGATTAAGCTCATTAATCTTTGATCACGTTCAAATTTGAAAGCCTGAAAGGTAGCTAACCACCCGGAGAAGAATAAAAGGCAAGGCAGGTTGTTAAGCGACTTTTTCCAACCTTCCTTTAAAGTGGTGTTTTGGCGAAGTTTTATTTTTTGGAAGTTCAGTTTACACTCTTTATTTTAACCTCTGTCATTTTTGAATAAGGAAAATGTTAATTACCTCACTTAAATAAACCCTGATATCAAAACTCAAAAACTTCGTGATACGAAATTACAAAGTGATTTCCGATCACAACCTGAGACAACGAGCTATTTTGAGAAAACAGCGCTTTTGGGAGCGATTGGCAGCCACTTAACTCCAATAGTTTATCTAAACATTACATTTTTTTAAAAAACAGTTAAAGCTTTTCAAGCACACACAACCGGACAACCAAAAACTTAAAGCTCGCTTTAGTAACTTTCAGACCGGCTCATGGCAAATATTTGCAGTTTATTTAATTCCACGATATTAATATGTACACTAATTATTTTATCAGAATTCTTTATTTCCACGTAAAGCGTGCTGTTTTTATCCTATAAGCAATATTCAGCACCATACTTCCTCGTTCTGGAACCGTGTGTAAGGAAGCTCGGATTATTGGGAAACGATGCAAAACATAACTGTTGTTGCTATCTGATACTTAATATTAATCTTCGATCAGGTTTACTTTTCCCTTGTAAGGAGGAGAGAAATCGAGGCGACTTTCAAGCAAAAATACATGGAATGACCGTCAATTTCTGCTATAATATACATGTTCTCAATCCAGAAGGGGAAAAGATAGCTGGCGCTCGACCGAAGGTTAAAGCTCATTTTAGCCCTTTCTTCTCCTGACTTTTAAATCTTAGGCCAGGTCAAACGTCAAACTTCGCTGGAGTCGAATTTAACTGAGTGAAGTCAGTTTATGATAAGTTCAACGTTTGACTAACTGAGCTCGTCTAACTGAATTGAGATCAACCAACTTCTTGTTCCAACCGCACAGCTTTATCTCTTTGGGGCGACTCAGTTTGCAATTTAGTTTGTCGCATGTGAAAGTTGACGTTTGACCTATGCCTTAATATACTTAATGTAACCAATTTTTCAAAGCACGCTAGAAGAAGTCGAAAAAATTTCTGGAGTCCTTCTAGTAAATTAGAATTGTTTTATGATACATGCCATACAAGCTGTTTATCTTTCATTTCCATTGCAGATAATACCTCGCTTGCTTTCATCACACCAAATTTCACCTCGAACGTGAAACCACATCCAAATGGATTCTTGGGCCCTAATCAGGGTCTATCTACCAACACCCCAAAGGGCCTCATAGCCCAGGGACAAAAATCATTAAACAATGTAAACCCCTCAATGGCTGGACAATGTCAGCCGGGAAAAGTATTCAAAGAAGTGACTTTAAAAGGCGGCATCAACGCCGGCACATACAAGGATGTTGGCTCTGTGAAAAGCATGGAGGAATGTTCAAGTAAATGTTGCGAGTTTGCGGCATGTGATTTAGCATTTATGCTTTCTAGTAGATGTTACCTTGTTGGATGTTCGGAAGGCAAGAACTGTCAAATACAAAAAGCAAAGCCATCTCCTTATCATCCTTCTGTGACGTACATTGAGCGATGGAACAAAGAAGGTGTCAAACATTCAGGTAACTAATAAGCAGTTTACTGAGTTTTTATTCAAATATGTTTTTTGCAAACGTGAAGTTTTACAGGTTCAGAATACAGCTCGTCCGACAAGGTCTGTGCAACGAAGTGTGAAAGCGTAAGTGACAATGCCAGTTGGTATCAGGATTAATCTAGTTTGGTGCTACTGATTGATGTTTATGGTGGTTCAGCAAAACGGACGATGAAAGCTTGAGAATCATTAGACATCTCAATTATAAACAGAAAGAGGCAGCGTGGCCGAGTGGTTTAAGGCGCTGGGTTTGAAATCTGCTGGTTCTAATCCTCCACCCTACTGCTATATCTGGATTTGTTCTCGGCAGTCCCGAGTTCAACTCCTCGACCACGTTGTGTAAATAGCAAACTGGACAGCCTCCCACCAGTTAGAATTCTTAATAGTCTATGTTCTTTTTGAAATATTCAGTTACTTATTTACAGCGTCCTCAATTAGCACTACAATGCTAAATACATACAACACTTAAATAAAGTTATTATTATTTTTATAAACATGCAAATATTGTGATGTTTTCACCATAACTGCACGGAGTAAGCATTTATTAAAATAGTGGACCCCAAAAATACATAGTAACAAAGATAGAGAAGTGTAGTAAGCATGGGGGTCATTAAGAACTGAATGCTCTTCCTTGTTGGAGAAGGACTATAAAGAGAGGCGCAGGTTCTAGAGCATTTCGTTATAAAAGAAAGTGTAGATGTCCATAATACCTTCAAGAGGTGTGATGCTTGTTTGTTCTTTTTTCAGTTTTTCTGAGCGACTCAGCCGAAACCAAATTCAAATGCCCTGAAATGAAGTCCTTAACCAAGGTCACACTTAAAGGAGGACTTAAGGCAGGGGACTTTACAGACACCGGGAAAGTCGGTAGCATTAAAGAATGTTACGAGACATGTTGCCAACAGAGCACGTGTAACCTGGCCTTTATGCTGGGTCAAAACTGTTTTTCAGTCAAGTGTTACAATAAGGACTTGTGTAGTACCATTCCAGCGCAACCTTCCATTTTCAATCCACAAATTGCGTACGTTTGGAGTAGGAATGAAATAAAAAATGGTGAGTAAGTAATCTTTTTTGTCCTCCCCTGTAAATTTTAAAATCTTTATTCTACCTGGGTTTTGCGCGTAGCTAATCAGCTAGTGGGGGAACAGTAGTTGGTCTACGGACCTAATATGTTAAAAAAAATTTAAACTAAAGATAAAAAAAAAGTCTAATAATTGATCGTATGACACTAAATGCGGAAAAGTAAAGATCTAAAAACTCAAATTACAGTAAATTCCGATATCAATCAAACTTAAGCGATCGAGTTTTGCTGTTCACTTCATTGTTTCCCATCCTACTTACATTCTAATATTATTTCCTACTCTTTCCATTTCTTCGGGTGAAACCTCCTCAAATCGTGACATTTTCTTTACCGACGACGCCGCGAAAAATTTTTTTCCGACCTCCAAAATTTCAGCACAAGAAATTCGCCATCAGTTTTTCCTTATTTGGTCAAACTTAACGATAATGGCTCATATCATGGGCTTAGGGAACCAATCAGAAAGCTGGAAAATCATTATCCTGAGCTAAAAATTTACTAAAGACTGATAGCCGAAAGCTTATGATTGTTTTTAACCGTTTTTAACCAGAGAACGCTTTTACATTTTAATATGTCTTATCCTGGTTACAGTTCTATTTTTACTTATATAGAAGTGGTTGAATATAAAATATGTTTTTCCTAACCAGTATTGAAATGCTCCGGTTGTGCTTACTGAATTAACCATAATTCTCGACGGTGATAATTACTAAATAATCTCAGTTCATCCTCGTTTTCCAATACGGTAGATAGTTTTAAACGTATAGGTTAGAACGATTTTCAAAAGAATGACGAGGTTCACCACTCAGTATCGTCATGTATGTGGCCGGGTAAACAAACTCGATGTGCTCTCTCACAGCTGAAATACCCGGAGTGAGGCGAGATACCATCCACTTTTAGTACTTACAGTTGTAACCATAACTTAAAATCATTTTGGTCAGAGGTTTCAAGATTACTCTATTCCAAGGCACAATGTACATACAAGTCTTTTATCAAACTTGCAATAGAAATACGTTAACTATTTGTTGAGTATAAATTCTAGCTCTCAGTTACCAAGTAAGGCAGCCTCAAGATAAAAGAAAGCATAATCTAAGAAAATTATAACATGACCACTAAAGCTTTCATTTACAAAAGTCTGACTTCTTCCAAAGGGTCCATTAGTCTCGCTCCCAAAATGTACGTTCCTCGTGGCCAGCTGTCATGCAACAGAGCGTGCACAATAAGAGGTGTGTCTAAGTCTGAAGTCAAAGGCCGTCATTTTCTTTCTTTCTTTTGTTGTTGTTGCTGTTATCCTGAGCTTCGAAGGCTGACTGTTATCGTTTGCACCTCCACTACTTTTGTCCTTTTTGGCCTCGTTTGGTTCTGTTTCTCACTCACTGACGTTCCGAAGGCTGCGGAAACTCCTGATTAGGAATCCATTCGTGAATCTACATTTCATCCAAGTCGTATAAAACAAGCTAAAAGTGAAGGTTGACGGCATAAGTGCCCAATGGTGATGATTTCCCACTGGCCTAATGGTTAAGAGGGCGCAGAGTCTATTGCCATGGTTATGACGTTGCCTCCGTTAGTATCTTGGCATCGGCGTTCTGTATCTCGTCTGAGTAGCTTATGCAATGCAAGAAGACAGAAAAATATTTTAAAAGGTTTCTTGTGGATTGAGTTACTACTAAAAACACTGCTCTCAGTGATCATTTGCCACCTCAGAGAGCTAGCCAGGCATATCCGAGCCTAGCTTACGGACTAATGTCTTTCTTAGCCATAGCTTGTAGATGGTAATGCATAATTTTCTTTTATCTTAATACATTGATTATACCATTTATGCTAATTCTAGTAAGACTAATTTTAACTATATCTAGATATCTTTTTCGTATGTTAATAGAGTACGTCTGTTGGTCTCTCTCTTTTTTAAACTTAATACCTTTATCAACGTTGTATTATTTTCCGCATGCATCAAAACGAAACGGAATATAGGGCTTACGTTTAGGTAGCATTTCGTCATCTTCCTCGTCATCCAGCATTCTTCTCTGTTTTCGAAGTTTTTGTCTGCAATAAGTTACAAAGTCAGCTGTAAAATTCGAGTTTAAAGACATTCTTGCCGTTTAAAGTGCTCTTAGCATGGAGCCGCACAACCTGCGCCAAATGGGCGACTGGGTTGAATTTTATCATTATAAGCCACAGCAATAATCAGAGAAACAAAAGTCACATGAAAATAATATCAAATACGAAATTGTGTTCTCACCGTTTCGTGCAAATACACACCGCCCATATTACTCCACCAATTCCCGCCACAAACGCAAGTGAAGCAACGATAATATATACAATCATCCAATCTGCAGAAGAAAAGGAAAAAAAATGGTTAAGGGCGTGGAGCGTTTTCTGTCGATTAGATTTTTGATTAAGTTCTGAGGTCTAAGAATCCAGTAAAATAGAGAATGGTACGATCTTGACGCCCCATACGGCCATACCACCCAAAAATATTATCACCACAGCCTCACACTTGCCTTTTTCTTTCTGTCCAGACGCTCCCCTGTTCATGTAAGCCAACTTGACGTTTGCCCCTGGCGACGCAGGTTCCGCGCTGGTCTGGCATAAGACACCATCAAGGCACTGGACCGCAAAACATTTGTCATTCAGTAAATAAGCGATGTCACATGAAGGCCGAGCGCAACAGCGTCCAATACATCTGTGGATATCTTCTGCTTTACCCATATCTGTGAAGTTAGTGGCTGTGCTTCCTGCCTGGAGTTTGATATCGTTCGAGATCCTACTCTCCAACCTACAGTTTCCTACTTGGGATGCAAAGTCTGTAGTTGTGAAATCTTTTGGCGGAGAGGCAATCGCGGACAAGTCTGTGAAGGTAATCAAGGAGTTTAGAGGTAACCCTATTGTCCTCTACAGTAAAATCCTAGTATCCTAGTGTATCTCTTATTTGGTACATCACTCATGCATTTTGCTTTAAGCCCTCTCCTCTCCAAATCCTCATTCAATAAGTATTGCCACAATGCGTGCCAAAACTGGACCTATTTTCTTAGACAAAAAGTGAGATAACTTAAGAAATAAATGAAGGTATTATGAAATATGTTAGTATTCCTTGTTGATCATTAAATATTGTTTGTTTGTTTACTTATACATTACGCTCTCAATTAAAGCCATTTGTTTTTGTTTTATGTATTTTAATACACGAATCCATGCCCAAATTGAATTGGTCAACCAAAGTTTAGTTTTCTGTAAATGAGTTCTTATTAACCGAACATAGTCGGTCTGTATGCAAATGCATGTATGAAACTCTAATTAAACAACACTTGCGTTCAGTCCTGGACAAAAGTGCCAAAACTTGCTCGTCCTCTTTATGTTTTTTTTTTCTCAGCAAGCTTTTTGGCATTTCCATAAAAGGATAAATGGATACTGTTAGAAGAAAATTGTCAATATTTTTGCATATTAGTTTGCAACTTTTTCACCGCAAAATGAAACCGGTCTGGATGGGAAAATCCAGACCCATTTCAATAACGCTATCAGCCAATCAAATTCGTGAATTTGGTAGTTTCCAGTTGTTGTGAGACAGAGCCATATAAATAATTAGGAATGCAACTCGTTAAATTAATGATTACCAGTACTTAATAAGTTAGATTATACATACTTATTACCTGTCTCTTCCTTAGGCTCAACTTTCATCACCATCGCCGAAATAAGAGGTGTCTTCTTGGACGCTTTCACCGATATAGGGCGGCAGTCCTCTTTCCTGGAACACGACACAGAATAACATTTCTTCTCTATCATGTAAGCTAAGTCACAGTCCTTGCTATCGCAGCATTTTTCCATGCACTTGGCCATGGTGTTGACATCTTTGACGACTGTGAAGTTGTTTTTATGGACTCCGTTTGGCAGGTCTTTGTCATTTGTGATGTTGCTATGTTTGCATTTGAGGTCTTTTGGTTCTGGTGGGATGGCGGGAGCTTCACTGGATTCTGAATTGAAAATAAGAACGTTTTAACCAGGGGAAGGGCTAGGAAAGTGATAAACAATATTGGAACTAATCAGGGCGCGTTTTCAGAGGTATATTTCCTTAGATTTTTCTGACAAATCAACTCACCTTTTTTGCTAGAGGTTTCCATGGGCCTCACATACGAAAGCTGTGGATTAAAGTCGGTTGGCGGAGCCTTGGTGTGTTCACAAAGTTCTTTATTCTTGCAAGTTACGGAATAACACGTCTTACCGAGCATAAATGCCACGTGACACTTGTCATCCTTGCAGCAGATGTCCTGACATTCCTCCATTCCTTTGACATCACCGTGATTATTGAATTTTCCAGCTTTCTTACCACCTTTAAGTGTAACATTGTTAAGTACCTTCGCTTTGTCGCATTCCTTCTTTCCCGAATCGCTCTTTGTTTCGCCTTTAGACTCGGAAGTTTTAGAACTTTCCGAAGTTTTCTTGGCGGAATCTTCGGACATATTTGATCCTCCAACGGGCGTTAACTGAATCTTTCCATTCACGATGTTCATCGTCATGGCCTGACCAGCTGCAGCTGACTTTATCTGACTTTTAAGACTTTGATTGTTTTGTGGCGCTGGAATTTCTGTTTTCTTTGTTTCAAGCTGATTGGCATTAGGCTGATTTCCGCCGGAAGTCACTGATGCAACAGGTGCTACCTGTTCTCCTGGTACCGGAGGAGGCATTGGAAATTGCATTGCTGTGTAAAAAGGCGGTAAACTGTCGTTAGCTTTAGCAGAAATGCACACAAATGGGAAGTGACTAAATCAAGCTAATCGAAAATGTCTTTTGATCGCCCTTAGCAGAAATTCAGAGTTAATTACTTTAGGTTAATCAAAAGATTATTGATGTAATTTACAATTTTGTGGAACCTTTTGCTTTTTAAGGACGTTCGCGCTAATTGTTTCTGCGCATCCTTACTGCGCACGCAAATCCACATGCCACGCCATGCCACGTCATACATCGAGCGCGCGCGCTAAGTACTAAAATGAACAATGATAGGGCAGATGGCCATTGCTATAGCTTTGATTGGATTTAACGATCTTGGACGTCCGGTGACCCCTACTTTTCTTTTCAGAAACAGATTTTATTTGCAATTATCTACACATTATCCAAAAATGAAAAAAAAATCAATGTGGGAAGTTTAAAAAATTTGAATATTTCTGCTCACGGGACATGGAATCCTGCCATCTTGCGGCTGCAAGGCGCGTGAAACCATGGTCGCTAAATGCGAACTTATTCTTTAAGGAACCTCACAAGTTGACTAAATTTGCTTAATAGGTCCATCCAAACCATATTTGGCAGAGAACTTTTCCCATCAAAGCTCTAATTACAATATTTTGGGACTTGCAGCCACTTTGATCTTCTTCGCTAACGAAGCACGATTTACTCAGATTTAGGTGTTCTTCCGGGCATGTTATTTCCAAAACGAAGTCGGTGACCCCCTATTTTTTTTACATTTCTGACATCGCTGACTCATGATCTTTCAATGGTAAAATTTTCAGAAAAAAGTCAATGTTAGAAAAATTTCGCGCGAACGTCCTTAAAATATCTTTTTAATGTAAAGCGCCATGGACAAATAGCAGATTGAGCGGTATTATGATGATGATGATGATGATGATGATGATGATAGTGATGATGTTGTAGAAGCATTCCTAACTGAAATGCATGTGACAATCAAATGAATGTTACAGAGCGGCGTTAAAAGCACAACCTTTATGTTAATGGAAAGAAAATCGAAGTTAAATGGTTGACTTTAGGTTAAGCATAATATTACTCTATCGTCTGTTCTACACTCTATCTTCCGTTAACTTTCCTTCTTAAACCCGAGCGCTACTCTTAACGAACTTGAGGTATCATGCTACTACTTTGAAAAAAAAAAGAATTGTTTTATTTAATTTAAAATCAAATTATGCCTATGTTTATAAAGCGGCAACAAGTTTTGATTCGTTTCTATTCGCAACGAACCTGCGCCGTTGTCACTGACTGAGAGTCCTGGCATTGGCATCATAGGCTTCTGTCCCATCTGCGAGCCAAAGGCTGACGGCGGTAGTGGTGGTGGCACGAGTGGCGAAGGTAGCTGTTGCTGCCCCAGCAAGGGTGTCTGTCCTTGTAATTGATTCTGAGAAAACTGCGTTGTCTGCGTTGTGTCTGTAGTTGGAGCGTTTAGTCCAGGAATTTGAGGTATCTGTCCTGGCATTGGAGGTTGTGTCAGTGGTGTCTGCGCCAAGCCAGGGATGGTTTCCTTCGTTTGTTGCTCAGTGGTCTTTGGAACCCCTGGGATTATTTAAAAAAAAAGACCAGATCAATTTAACTTAAACTATGTAGACTGTCCAATTGTAGTTTAGTGCAGACGCAACCTTCCCGCGTCCACAATCAGACACGACTGCCACGTTACACGTTAACGGGTTACTCTGCTTGGAGGCAAAAGTTCAAACATATGGTTTATTCACTGCTTACAGAACTGAGTTCTTAGCCGCGACTGACTTGCTACCTTTTTAGCATGATGTTACGGCAGCACAATGCATTAGGATATTATGTAACAACAACCGTCATAAAACTAAATCTTACCCAGTAGCTGATTAGTGTCAAAATTCCTCACATACGATATCTTGGGGCTGTATCTTGATGGATTAGCCGGCTGCGTCTTGCACGCGCTGGCGCTCTTGCACGCCACTGAAAAGCAATTTGAGGAAAGCATGAAGGCTAGGTGACAATGCGGCATCTCACAGCAAATCCGGCGGCACTTTTGCATGTCTTTGACTTTGCCATGATCGCGAAAGTACCCAGATGTGATCCCACCGACGAGAGTTACGCTTTCCTGAACCTTTCCAGCTGGACAAACAACTTGTGGTTTAAGTATTAGATTCTTTGGTGAAGCTGACGAGAAATTAAAATAAGTATTTGAGAATTTAGTTTCGTTGCATTGGTACGTTCAAACCATTGTCCCTAAATTGTGAGTATATATTTGTCTCATGGATATATTTTCGCAAAGAAATGGAAAGAGTAGGAAATAATATTAGAATGTAAGTAGGATGGGAAACAATGAAGTGAACAGCAAAACTCGATCGCTTAAGTTTGATTGATATCGGAATTTACTGTAATTTGAGTTTTTAGATCTTTACTTTTCCGCATTTAGTGTCATACGATCAATTATTAGACTTTTTTTTTATCTTTAGTTTAAATTTTTTTTAACATATTAGGTCCGTAGACCAACTACTGTTCCCCCACTAGCTGATTAGCTACGCGCAAAACCCAGGTAGAATAAAGATTTTAAAATTTACAGGGGAGGACAAAAAAGATTACTTACTCACCATTTTTTATTTCATTCCTACTCCAAACGTACGCAATTTGTGGATTGAAAATGGAAGGTTGCGCTGGAATGGTACTACACAAGTCCTTATTGTAACACTTGACTGAAAAACAGTTTTGACCCAGCATAAAGGCCAGGTTACACGTGCTCTGTTGGCAACATGTCTCGTAACATTCTTTAATGCTACCGACTTTCCCGGTGTCTGTAAAGTCCCCTGCCTTAAGTCCTCCTTTAAGTGTGACCTTGGTTAAGGACTTCATTTCAGGGCATTTGAATTTGGTTTCGGCTGAGTCGCTCAGAAAAACTGAAAAAAGAACAAACAAGCATCACACCTCTTGAAGGTATTATGGACATCTACACTTTCTTTTATAACGAAATGCTCTAGAACCTGCGCCTCTCTTTATAGTCCTTCTCCAACAAGGAAGAGCATTCAGTTCTTAATGACCCCCATGCTTACTACACTTCTCTATCTTTGTTACTATGTATTTTTGGGGTCCACTATTTTAATAAATGCTTACTCCGTGCAGTTATGGTGAAAACATCACAATATTTGCATGTTTATAAAAATAATAATAACTTTATTTAAGTGTTGTATGTATTTAGCATTGTAGTGCTAATTGAGGACGCTGTAAATAAGTAACTGAATATTTCAAAAAGAACATAGACTATTAAGAATTCTAACTGGTGGGAGGCTGTCCAGTTTGCTATTTACACAACGTGGTCGAGGAGTTGAACTCGGGACTGCCGAGAACAAATCCAGATATAGCAGTAGGGTGGAGGATTAGAACCAGCAGATTTCAAACCCAGCGCCTTAAACCACTCGGCCACGCTGCCTCTTTCTGTTTATAATTGAGATGTCTAATGATTCTCAAGCTTTCATCGTCCGTTTTGCTGAACCACCATAAACATCAATCAGTAGCACCAAACTAGATTAATCCTGATACCAACTGGCATTGTCACTTACGCTTTCACACTTCGTTGCACAGACCTTGTCGGACGAGCTGTATTCTGAACCTGTAAAACTTCACGTTTGCAAAAAACATATTTGAATAAAAACTCAGTAAACTGCTTATTAGTTACCTGAATGTTTGACACCTTCTTTGTTCCATCGCTCAATGTACGTCACAGAAGGATGATAAGGAGATGGCTTTGCTTTTTGTATTTGACAGTTCTTGCCTTCCGAACATCCAACAAGGTAACATCTACTAGAAAGCATAAATGCTAAATCACATGCCGCAAACTCGCAACATTTACTTGAACATTCCTCCATGCTTTTCACAGAGCCAACATCCTTGTATGTGCCGGCGTTGATGCCGCCTTTTAAAGTCACTTCTTTGAATACTTTTCCCGGCTGACATTGTCCAGCCATTGAGGGGTTTACATTGTTTAATGATTTTTGTCCCTGGGCTATGAGGCCCTTTGGGGTGTTGGTAGATAGACCCTGATTAGGGCCCAAGAATCCATTTGGATGTGGTTTCACGTTCGAGGTGAAATTTGGTGTGATGAAAGCAAGCGAGGTATTATCTGCAATGGAAATGAAAGATAAACAGCTTGTATGGCATGTATCATAAAACAATTCTAATTTACTAGAAGGACTCCAGAAATTTTTTCGACTTCTTCTAGCGTGCTTTGAAAAATTGGTTACATTAAGTATATTAAGGCATAGGTCAAACGTCAACTTTCACATGCGACAAACTAAATTGCAAACTGAGTCGCCCCAAAGAGATAAAGCTGTGCGGTTGGAACAAGAAGTTGGTTGATCTCAATTCAGTTAGACGAGCTCAGTTAGTCAAACGTTGAACTTATCATAAACTGACTTCACTCAGTTAAATTCGACTCCAGCGAAGTTTGACGTTTGACCTGGCCTAAGATTTAAAAGTCAGGAGAAGAAAGGGCTAAAATGAGCTTTAACCTTCGGTCGAGCGCCAGCTATCTTTTCCCCTTCTGGATTGAGAACATGTATATTATAGCAGAAATTGACGGTCATTCCATGTATTTTTGCTTGAAAGTCGCCTCGATTTCTCTCCTCCTTACAAGGGAAAAGTAAACCTGATCGAAGATTAATATTAAGTATCAGATAGCAACAACAGTTATGTTTTGCATCGTTTCCCAATAATCCGAGCTTCCTTACACACGGTTCCAGAACGAGGAAGTATGGTGCTGAATATTGCTTATAGGATAAAAACAGCACGCTTTACGTGGAAATAAAGAATTCTGATAAAATAATTAGTGTACATATTAATATCGTGGAATTAAATAAACTGCAAATATTTGCCATGAGCCGGTCTGAAAGTTACTAAAGCGAGCTTTAAGTTTTTGGTTGTCCGGTTGTGTGTGCTTGAAAAGCTTTAACTGTTTTTTAAAAAAATGTAATGTTTAGATAAACTATTGGAGTTAAGTGGCTGCCAATCGCTCCCAAAAGCGCTGTTTTCTCAAAATAGCTCGTTGTCTCAGGTTGTGATCGGAAATCACTTTGTAATTTCGTATCACGAAGTTTTTGAGTTTTGATATCAGGGTTTATTTAAGTGAGGTAATTAACATTTTCCTTATTCAAAAATGACAGAGGTTAAAATAAAGAGTGTAAACTGAACTTCCAAAAAATAAAACTTCGCCAAAACACCACTTTAAAGGAAGGTTGGAAAAAGTCGCTTAACAACCTGCCTTGCCTTTTATTCTTCTCCGGGTGGTTAGCTACCTTTCAGGCTTTCAAATTTGAACGTGATCAAAGATTAATGAGCTTAATCGCCGTAGAAATCATCTTTCGCTCCACTGAAATTTATCCCAAGCGCAAAATCAGTCTTCACATGCACCATAAAGCACAAGAGCCGAATGCAAAAGTAAAGTAGTATAAAGCTTACAAGAGAAGATTCCTCATAAGGGCTGTATTTTTGTAAAAAACCAAGCACTGCCACGTCAGTCTTAAATAATCCATTTCTGCTTTTGAATAACGCCTCGCTTTTCCCTTCAAAAGCAGTATAACGGACTACAGTAAATGGCCCGGATTGACAGCGACATAAGCCAAGTTTGCACGCAAAGCCTCAAAGCTGTTTATTTAGTACGGCCACAGTATTAACTGCCCATGCACTAACCTTTCTTATGGCCCGTTCGCACGTGTGCTATGAGGACCTTAATATCTGATGTATCAGTCGCTGTAGCCTTGCACTCCTCATCACTCACGCATTCAACTCCATAGCATTTAGCCGCCGAAAGGAACGCGACATCACAAGTGGAGGTTTTGCAACACAGTTCTATACAAGACTCCATGCTTGTCACTTTACCAAGCTTTCTAAATGTCCCTGCTCCTATGCCACCCTTTAACGTGACATTCTCCTCGATTTTCGTGTTCTTACAGTTTTCGAGGTAGTTGGAGGAGCACATGACTAGATTCACACACGAATAAATATTAGTCAAACAGTATTTTAGCACACACAACTGGATAACCAAAGAAATCGATCTGCCCGAATTTGCTTACCTTTACAAAGGAAACAGAGGCATATCAGCGATACTCGAATGTACATATTCCTTTGACTTGTCAAGGTTCCTCTCCTCAGCCGCATTGTGGCATTATTCTGAATTTTAAAAGAATTCCTAAATGAAAAGTTTTCAAGATGTAAATTTAAAAAAAAGAGAAAAAGTGGTTATTTTTAGCTTTTTGCCATAGTAAAATTATATTCCTTTGTTTTGAAGGTTCGGGGCAGTTAGCAGTCCTGCCGAACAATGGAAGACAATTACATCATCACTGGCTCGCCCGCTGTCCAATCAAAACCACAGTCATGTTCACGTGACGCAGAAGTGTAAAATCTTTAGAGGTATTCTTTATGTCATTAAAACCACGAGCATACCGTCATATATGAAGAATGTCGATGGACGAACACTGGGACGCGATTACTGGTACCTCAAAATACCTGTCTTTATTTGACACAGACAATGGAAAAACACAATTCGATGTTATAGTTCTCTCTGTTTATCTTGATTTCTTCCACAAAATAGAATGCATGCATGCTTGTAGTACCAGAATATCCCTTTTATTAAAGCCATTGTTGAAAGGAAGACTGGCTCAGTTGTCTAGAGGCAACTGCTGGAGCACCGTCTATTAATAAACTTCACTCTAATGACACTGATAAAGCACTTCAGTAATATTAGGGGCGAATAGAATAGTTTAAAATACAAATTCCTAGAGTTTAAACTCAAGAGTATATTTCAGCTGAGAATTTATATTTCTCTTCATATCTGAGCATCCCAAAATGTAGCTGAGTTCAACATGGACAGAGATGATCATGGCTTGATTTAAATCGCTTTTTACAGGGAATCCCCCGACTGTCAGATGTCACCGGCCTTGTATTTTCTGATGGTATCTTTCGAGTAGAACATTTTTACAGATTCAGAAACGAATATATACGAATACTGAAATTTATCTTATAAAAAAATCAGGTAATTGATGATGATTTTATTGAAAAAAAAAATCGATTCATTGACTCTGGTGTTATTCAACCCCGACAGCTATCTCGACGAGTAGGTGTGTGTTTTTTTTTTTTTTTCCCAAAGCTTCCGACCTTTGGGAGAGTTCGCTGTAACTCCACTGCACTGTTTGCGCGTAGCGATATTCTCAGCATTGTCAAACAGCCTTATCGTTTTCCACAAGTGTGACACTCTAGTGTTTTAACAATTACGCTTTTCCTGTTAAGCGGACCGGCGCTCGTTAAATGCCCTGCAGCACTTGCCTTTCAATCCCACTTGACTGCACTCGACTGAAAAGAGAAGGGCAAATCATTGATTTTTCAAGAACTTTCGTGAGCTTACAACAAGATAATATCATCGCCCTCAAAGTGGATGGAGCCAACGGTCCATTGCTAATCCATGAAGTAATGTACAAGAGCGTCTCCTAAATCCAGTGAGGCGAATAAACATGTTGCCCGCTTGGCTGACCAGGTTGCTCGAGTGGAAAAGCTTTGGTACGGTGGTTTTCGTGAATACCTCGATGAGCACGAAAAATGACTTTGCATAGTTGGAATCACCAGGAGGACACAGCTACTGTGATTTACAGTCCACATGTGAATACCTTTTCACTTCCATGTTTGTTCTCGATCAGTTTAGGCTAAAGCAACTTCATCACACAAAGGACAAAATTCCAATGTTCCATTTAGTTTCCAGCCAGAAACGCGATCATGAGGCTTATGTTTTTATGACATTTTCCTGGCACTTGTCAAGTAATAGACATTTTGGTAGATAAAAAATAAAGCTGTTGCTTCAAATGTTGATTTTTGTTAGTTAAAGGACCCTAGTCAGCCTCCGCCATTTTCGATGTCATCGAAATTATTGATATAGCATGGTGAAGCAAATTCTTACTGTTTTACTGTAAGCTGTGCTCCTGAACGTATGTTTAATTATCTTCAATAGTTCCACAGTAATATTTCTTCGGCTCTTCAGGCTCCAAATAAAATATAATAGACAAATTCTCGCATGTAAACAAAAACAGAGGTGTGGCTGACTAGGGCCCTTTAAGGGCGGAGATTTATCCAACACCCAACAGTGTATGCCATCTAATCGCTTTAACACTTTCTGTCATTTATATTCTATAATTTTGACTTCTTGCAAGATAGGTATCTTATGTTGCCTCTTGATTGGTATTCCAAATGAGATCGATTAGAATTGCTATTTACAAAGTGAGACGAATTTTATGTATTTCTTTCTATTGCTAGAAATTAAAAAAAAGAAAAGAAAAAAGATGAAAATTGGGGGAAGGAATATTGCTGTGAAAAGACAAGTTCGACACTGATCGGTATAGACAAACGTCTTCTGTGAATTATCTCGGTAGAAAACTTAACTGAAGTACAAACTCACTGTTAGTCTTCACTCCGATCAAGACTGTTGACTCATTGTACATCTGCTTATATCCCTCTAACGTGCGTCTAGATTCATTTAGGATATCGTTTAAATTTTTGCAAACAATACCACTGATTTTTGAGACAGTTTTACAATATCTACAAAAACGATCTGTTTATTCACAACTTTCGGTTCCATTACAAAACATGCTGTTAACCGTAATTATTTCTGGATCACGGCCACTTGTAGTACCAACATCGAAGGGTAAAAGACATACTGTTTCGTTTTGGGCCATTTTCAGTGGCACTGAATTAGCCGTATTCCAACGTGAAAAAATCCCTTTTTCCAATTCCCATTTACTCACTCTGTTTTCCCACATTTTGCACAAACTATTGTTGTGAAATGCTTTTGGGAATGTGCAGACCTCCCGAGTGCATTTCACAACAACAGTTGATGCAAATTTGGGGGCTCGGGATTTGGAAAATAAAAAGTACAGGTTCAATTACAAAACTGTAACCATTTTCTGTCATAAAGTGTCGTAATAGCACATACGGTAGAACGAGCTAACAAAATTCAATTGCGGCGCGAAAGACAGCGATCATTCAAGGTTAAGACGTCTTGTTTGCTCAAGAGGAGGTTGAGCTGATTGTAATGACGATACAAATCCAGTGAAAAAAGAAAAAAAAAACAATGAAATCCTAAAGGATCCTTATTTGTACCTAAAACAACTATCTATCAAGAGTATCACTGGTTAGAAAGAGCGCCTTGGATGCTCGGGGTATTTCTAATTTGTGAAAATCCTTGTTGTTCATCTTCTGCATCCTCCTCTCCATCACCGCTTTCTTCATCTGTACTTTCCTCGCTATCGTCTTCATCTCCACTTTCGCCGCTGTCTTCGGTTCCACTCTCCCCACTTAACTGATCCTCGCTTTGCTCTCCTTCGAGGGCGTCGCCACTTATGTCTCCAGACCCACTATTACCACTGTCATCTCCACTGTTTGCACTCCCACTTTGGTCATTTTCATTTTCTGTATTTTCATCACTTCCCTCCATTTCTACGATATTGTCTTCTTTAGGGCTACTCTGAAAACTGTTTTGCTGGGCATCGTTTCCATTGTCAGCATTGTTATAATTGCCGCCGTTATCATCAGCCTCTACGTATTCCTCTTCCACAGCTTGCTCATAATGAGGGTGGAATCGTTCAATAAATGGCATCACAGACCTTGGTTTTGGAGCTAAAAAGCAGATAAACATGAAGCTTGTCACAAAGCCAACAATTAGCCACTTCGAGAATGACTGCATTACTGCGAGAATCAGACGTAATCTCGATATCATGCAAAAAAATCAGATACAATAATTATATCGTCACATATCCTTTCTTTTTTTCATTTGAAAAATAGTAGCGTGTATGTTTTGAGTTGAAACTGAACTTTTTTTTTAAATGTTTCAACGATTTAGGCCTGTGAAGGTTCGAAAAGCACGCTGGAATCGGAATTAGTTTTGCAAAAGTAGAAGAAATTAAAGGACAGACTCAAATTGTATTTTTTCCAAGTTTTTGACAATAGTTACCCAATCTTAGCTTTAAGTACATATTTTGTTTATTCCGTGACATTTTGGCTTTATCTAGTCTCATTACTTTTATCAATAAAGGAAGTGTTCATGTTGGCAAAAAAGGAGTACGTGAAATATGTGTTCTTGCCCTCTCCAAACAAAGGGTTTTTTTTCCTCTCGTGCATGACAACAACAAGTTTGAATTAATTTGTCGTCTGTAAGATCCCGCATCATCCAATAGTTTTGCACTGTTTCGAGGCTTAAAAGAGAGTCCGAACAAATCCCTTACCTTAAGATTTTATTCGAAGCTATCCACGGTAAAGAGCTCTACACAAACGCGCGAATGCTCCGAGCATTCTCTTTTCATTTCTATAAGCAATTCTGTTTTAAGTGGTTTATCCTAGGTGAACTTCGGAAAGTGCTAATTTTGGATTTTGAGTGGCTTTCCCCTGAAATTCACTGCGAACCTAAAACCAAAACCGTTTTGAATTTCCCGCATTTCTTGAGCTTACCAACAGTGACGTCATAAGTTTTATTTCCGACAATTTTCCGACGATTTTCCCGACCGCTTTACGATTATGAAGGCTAAAAACAGTGATTCAGTTAGCATTCCAATATCTCGGCAATGCTTTGACCAATTCGTTGGAAACTTCGGAATAAGCACATTGGATTCAAAAGAAAAAAACGTTAAAAAAGACATGCTTTAAACTACTGCAAATGTTAGAAGACTAGGTACTGCATCTATACATTACCAAAACTTATATCTCCTCTCTTAACATAAGCCAGTGTAGGGTTTGTGTGGTGCGTCTCCACTGGTGCTGGCTTGGGCTGGCAGTACTGCTCATTTGTGCAGAACACAGAATAGCACTTGTCTGCCATCATCATTGCCACGTGACACTGCTCCTGTGCACAGCATCGTTTGATACATGACATAATGTCCTTGACGCCTTTGTGGTGAGTCAGCTTACCAGAAACCATACCAGCCTGGAGTATTGTTTTGTTTCTTATCTCACCATCCAGACGACAGATTTCTTCTTTGTTTGTCTCAGTCCTTACGACTGGGGTTCCATCTGAGAAAAGCGGAGTCAAAGGGAAGGAAGGATTAGACACTGATTAAGATGCAGGCCGGCAAGTATTTGGAGTGGGACAAACTTAGTATAACAGTAAGCTAGGGTCTATAAGTGAGCTTGGTAGAAATAGCGTAAGGTATGGGGGCCCCATAGTCAAGGACACTTGATCCTTGCGTCTTTTTAAAGAAGAAGACTCAAAAAAATACTTCCAGGTCCCTAGACCATATCCAATTCGAAAAAGAGGCATGTTTAATTAGTTCTAAAACCCAGATTTTTTTGAAGTTTTAAGAGTTGACTCAATTTGTCTTAATATTAAGTCAGTTACCAAAAAGTATCTGTAATGAAATATGTATGTATGTGGTCAAAATCATAATCAATACAAATATATTACAGTTGGGCACGACCAACTCTACCAAAAACGAACGACCATTAATTCAGGGTGTAACAATACCTCGAACAATCGATGCATCGCGATGTTAATTCTACGAAAACGACGGATCAATGGTGAAAATGAAACATCGATAACAATTGCGATAGCGTAGCGAACTATCGATAGTTTCGATAGACTAAGTTTCTATAATTCCATTTTAACCTCTTTGTAAAATAAAGAGACCTTTTTTCCACCCAGAAAAGGTAAAAAAAGAAGCTAAAAACAATCCACCTACTGCACCTAGCATTTTTAGGGTCTTGATTTTTGAACCACCAATAGAGTCCCGCCATCCCGTTTGTGGTCCTCAGTACCTGTATTGACTACTACTTCTTAGATATTTCTTAAAGTGTAAGGCATTAAGTAAATACTACATTTCTTGAAAACTATCGCCAATACTATGCAATAGTACCTACACTATCACAACAGTATCGCGATATCCATGTGACCTTTAAGAAATAAAAAAACATGTACCGTGTTTCTATCGAGTTATACAACCACGAGTGGAAGTTTGGGAGAACGAGAAATGCTGTGGGAACACGAGCCGCAGGCGAGTGTTTCCACAGCTTTTTCGAGTTCTCCCAAACTTTCACGAGTGTTTGTATAACTCGATAGAAACACAGAGTACATGTTTTCTATTTCTTTTAGAAAACACCACGACGAGAAAAAGGAAAACAACTTGTTAACTTTGATTATCAAGATGTAAATTCTCTTTGCTCACGCCATCACTACGTCAACAGCGCGCGCTTGTTCTGTGTCTCCATCGAGTTATACAAACACAATTTTTAACCAATCAGCGCGCGTGCTTTCTTAGGACTGTTTTCTAAATTGCAATACAATTGCAATAGTTAAAATGTCCTCAATAGTCACCCCTAATATTAATGTACCTGGACAACTGGAAAGACATTCAACTTATCTCAACTATTCATAATCTAACTCGCTTATGATTTTGGTCTTTTTTTAACTTCTCATTCTCTGAATAATTGAAATGGTGTCTCACTGTTTCGTTGATTAGTTGTTTTAATTGTGAACACAATAAAAGAACAAATAAAATAGCAAATTGCACATTAGAAATCCCAACTGAAGAAAGGCCAACCAGTTGGCTGTAAAAAAATCGCGACAGAAGAGTCGGGACATACTTGAGTAACATGTCAAGATATGTAGCAGGGTACGTTGGGAATTTGCAAACCAGAGACAACCAAATATTACATTCAAATAAGAAAAAGAAGTCATTTCTTTCAGTAAATCTACCTTACCATCTCTAAGGCGGACACCAAACTTCCGCTTAATGATATATTGAGTAGATCTATCAAAATTGGTGTCGTTACGTCGAGCGTCCTCATCAGGTATGGTCCGACAACTCCTCTCGCTGTAGCACTTTACAAGAAAGCACGTGCGACCAAACATGTAAGCTAAATCACAGGAAGGGTCTTCGCAGCATAGTCGGGTACATATTTGAGGGTTTGCCACTCGACCCACGTCTGTGAAGAGCCCTGCGTCTTGCCCATCAAGTAGCTGGGATTTTGTGTAGCGTCTACTTTGAATGCACTGTAAGTGATGAGGGGACTGACCCGAAGGAATTTTCACTGAATATCAAAGGACAATCCATGATTACAGAACTTTAAAATATCATAATGTTATTCTGCATATACATGCAGAAGATTGATTTGTTAAACGTACGTATAAATTAAAAGACATAACGTCCTTGATATTCCTTCGACCCACTGTAAGCATTCCTTAAAATTGCTTAAAAACAGTAAGACTGTACTATAAAATATCTCACGCTAAAGCACTAGCCTCATCGGTTGTACGCCGGTTGGATTGCGCAAATCCACTCATGGATTTACGGAATCTTACGTGGCTAACGAAGTTTTTTTTTTATGTTGACTACCAAGCCACTGAGCAGTTCTTTCAAAGGTTTTATTTTTATTACTTACCAACTTTCTTGTTCTTTTCGTATAGCCATGGCGCCACGAACGCCATTTTCTGTTTAAACGAATGGTCAATAGCAGCTGCTGGGATAGCCTGGCATCTATCTTCTGAGAAACATTTCACCAGATAGCAGCGATCAGATAGCATGAAGGCCAGGTCGCAGGGCTGAACTTTGGCCTCGCAGCAGTATCTTCAAATGTAAAGAAAGGTCAGTTTATAGCAACTTTCATTGTCTTACAATTCTTGTTCAATTTTTCACTGCGTCCATACTGGTACCCCAAAATATGCAACGGTAATTTTCGTGTCTCTAGCTAATCTTAACAATCACAATGCCCTCAAATGTCGTTGGTGCATAAACTGCTGTATTTTGCTCTAATTAATCTGCAAAGTTGTAATCGGACACTGTAATTGGACAGTTGGCTGTAATCGGACACCTGTAATCGGACTATTACATGAACCAATCATTTTAGGTCCTCTCCACTAAATCCACCAATCACAACATTAATTACAGTCACTATAGTAACCAGTTCAAGAAAATGACTTTGTAAATTGTGGAGGTTAAGTCTTCAGTGACTGTTTTCGAAAAGAACTTAACAGTCATTTTGCAAGCTATTCTCCCTCCTTTTAACTATGATATTTAAAAATGACTATTAAAAGCTCTTCTTCAAATGAAACTTTTACTTTATTTGTGGGAAATTGTAATTGTTATGATTAAGTAACAGGGCATCGTGTCGTCAAATTCGGTCTGTAATCATAATCGTGATTAACAAATCGGACTCCGATTTTGTTCTCACTCGTATGATTACAGACCGAATTAGACTCCACTCAATCCTATAGTATTACCATTATTTAATCTCCTGGGAGTTAAATTGTTTTCTTATGTTAACTCTTCCGTTTGTTCCAGTAAGTCTGCATATTAGCTGGTCACGTGAGTGAAAACGTTTTATAGCCATACAGAGATCGCACATTGTTCGGTATCCAGGCAATTGTATGAGGTGGGAAGGGAAGCGCTAATGGTCAATATCAGTGGCGGATCCAGACCTTGAGCTAAGAGGGGGGGGGGGGGGGGGGGTTGATTAACTTGCCTTGCTGGCTTTTCGCCCTTCTGTCATTTCTTTTTTTACCCAAAATAAGCTCCCCCCCCCCCCGACACCTCCCCTAGTTCTGCCACTAAATATTCTCGAAACTATTTGAGGTATGGACACCAAAAGCTTTCTGATTCATGTGCAATAGATGATTGACTGACTGTCGTACTTACCTGATGCAAGTCTTAATACTCTTTACTTTGCCAATATCAGTGAATTTTCCCGCTTTTAATCCGCCCATTAGTTTCACGTTATACATGATCTCGTTGTGAGGACACTTGGCCTCGGGGTCATAACTGTCCATGCTGTCGTTCACCAAAGATTTGGCTGCAAATAATGTTCATGGCAAAAATAACTAAGGAAAAAAATACTAAAAAAATATCTTCCTCGAGCTTCTTAAGTAGTTTTCGTTACCTGCTTTATACAACGAAAAATATGCAGGCCATGTTATTAAGACAAAGGACATCATCTTCTCAGCCGAAACTTCTTGACTAAAGCTTAAACCTGGTTTTCACTAGCGACGGAGTCGTAGTCGAATCCTTAATCAGAAACGTACGGTGATACGATCAAAATATCAAACCGACGGAGTCGGAAGCAGAACAGCGCACCCTCTGATGACTTCGTCGCTAACGATCTATTAAAAACTAGATTGTCGGAGTCCGAAACAGAACCAGAAGAACCAGCCAATCAGAATGTTTGCTTCCGGGCCTTGTGATTGGTTGGTTCTTTCCGGCTCCTGCTTCCAACTCCGACAATCTAGTTTTCACTGGATCATAAAGGACTCGACTCTGATTTTCGATTTCTCGACTATGACTCCGACTCTGACTCCGTCACTTAGTGAAAACCAGCCGCCTTAAAGGCGAGCTACTTAGCTGGCGAATGTTTGTAATGGCCAATTCCGTCTATGACATATACCTGCAGGGAATCATGGGAGTTCTATTCATTACGACAAATACCCAATTCAAAATGATGAATGAATGCAACTACCAAGATTATCTGCAGCCACATCTCATAGGGAAGGGCTCATTGCATAGATATACACAGAGACTACTTTCGGGAATTCTGCGGCAAGTCCGGATTCTTTTTCGGAATATGCCTGTATTACTAACAGAAAAATCATCTTGTCGGAGTTCTAAATGCAGTAATACTCTTTCAAAAGAGGCGGCTTAGTTTTTTTGTTTTGTTTTGTTTTGTTTTTTTTTTTTAAAGCAATAGACAACAAGTTTCTATGGTTTATAGGCTGATAAACCACGCCGAATGTTGGTAGAACACGAAAAGAATTCGTAAATCACTCGTGATTTACGAGTTCTTAGTTTGTTCTAACAACATCCCAAGTGGGAAAAGGGAGAAGGACTTATAAGTGTCATACCAATCCAAGCGCTAATTACACTCACTGAGTTGTCCTGTTCCTTTAGTCGTCATATGTGCGATCTGCATGCCAATATCTTCATCATCGGCTGGAATCGTCTCACAAACAGAATCATTTAAACAGCGCACGCTAAAACACTTTGGCCCGTGCATCATGGCCACGTCACAGTTTTTGGTATTACAGCACATGTGCATGCACTCCTGCATGTTCTTCACAGGTCCCTGGTCATGGAAAATACCCGCGAACTGGCCTCCTCTTAAAGTCACGTTATATTCTATATCTTCTTGTCCACAGCTGTACTCTTCAAGAATCGTGTGGCTTGCCACTACTGAGAAATACACAATTGTGAGAAAAGTCAATTACAGATGATTTATCACCCAACTATCTTCCTCATTCGGGATAATATGTATCGTGGATGTCAGTTCCAAACAGTTTAGGTTATGTCACATGTATTTCTTGGATTTGCAAAAAGGTGGAGAAAAACAAAAAAGAGAAGAAAACTGTTGGTAAATACACTTTCGGAGAAAGTCAACCAAAGACAATTTATCACCCAACTAGTAACCTCCCCTTTCGGGATAACATACGTACATCCTAAAGGTCAGTTCAAGTTATGTCACGTGAACAAAATAAACAATTAAAACGGAAGAAAAATGCCGAGGAGAGCTCATCATAGATTTTATAACATGTATGTAAGTTTTATCATAATTTTTTCAAAACGCCAAACAATTTGGTTATTGAGGTAATTATTATATCTCGAATTCGTTTCTTTTAAAGAAAACATAAATAATACTCGTACAACGTATTAGCTTAAATTTAATTGATTTAGTTAAAATGATCTGATTAACTGAACAGACACCTTTTTAACATACCAACACTGTCTACTTCAACAATATTTTGCAGTAAGGAATTCCAGTCATCAATGTATCTTTGCCAAATAGAACACTTAAGAATATTTGTACGTATGTCGATAGGGTTTCCATATATTTTAACTGTTAGAGTATCTTGTGCGGCCAGTAGAGAACGTTACATATAAGATCATAATCTTCTAGCCTTGCATTAGAGAATCTACTTCAGTTTTCAACTGCTTCCCTCAAATTAAATGGGATTAATTTTGTGCTAAACTGAAGCTGGCAGCATTTGAGCTCAAAGTATTAGTCATGCAGCTTTCCTACGTTTCCAATGTAGTATCATTGCAACTTCAGCCGACGAGATTAAATTAAAGGTAACTCCAAGATTGCTTCGGCACAGAGTTGCCACATCATTATTATGCAGCTTGAAGTATTTTTGCTTGCCATGGTTGGGATGCAAGTACAACCCAGATTTACACCCCCCCCCCCCCCTCTTCAATCCCTCCTATTTATGCCCCTACGGGTAAAGAGAAGGGCTGTGAGAGTAATATTTTCAAAGATAGAGTTAAGCCACTTTAAATGGGGCATTGTCACGCTATTTGGCATAAAATTCGTTTGATATCTTCGTCGTAGCTGTACAGAAGCTTTTTGTTTATGATTAAAGCCTTAAAGTAATGAATTTAGCACAGAATGGACCTAAAACAGCAAAATCCTCGTGACAATGCCCCTTTAACATCCCTTTGATAGTTGCCAGAGGGCAAAGTAAAGATCAGATTGCCTTACTATTTTAACTATTTATTGATCTACTTCAAGACAATTAGTTAAATGAATAAGAACTATACAACGCCTCAGCAAGCATGAAACAGGATTATAACTCAAGTAAAGTTGCTCTACAATGCCTAACTGAAGTCATTCACCATCGACTTCACTAAAGATATTAAACAATTTGCCTCAGGTAAAATCAGCCTATTAAGGTCTCAATTTTTCTTCAGACGTCTATATTGTAATCGTGAGTCCCCACGTCGAAGAAAAATACCTTAATGAAAAGGTAACGATTGTGTCTGGTCAGCGGAGAAGAATCGGGCAGATGGAGCTTACCCGGTTTTGTCTCATTAAGCGACTTGGAGTATTTTAATTCCCCCACTGAATGGGATTCTGGTCCAACACAGGGTTAACCCTCATTATTACATTCGCCGTACCCTGTGAGAGTAAAGTGTCTTGTCCAAGAGCACAAAGCAACGGGTCTAGCCAGGGCTCAAACCCGGACCGTTGGATCCTGAGATAAGCGCACTAGCCGTGAGGCCACCGCGCCTCCACAAACACTATAACAGGGGATCTAAAATGTGGAACGATGAGCTATGATCTTCGGTTTGCAAGTCTGGGTTTCAAGACTGTAATAACTAAGAAATTAGAGAAACAATTTTCTCACTCCCTGTTATGATTATAAACGTTTTCCAAATTTGCCTATAAACATTGGAAAATGAAAGCCAAAACAGAAGAAGCTCGAGTCACTCGATCGATAGCCGAGCTTGATGTTATTTTTACGGTTAGGCTTCACTAAGCATATGACATTATTTGTGGCTGGTGGTTGAATTAAACGGATCGTTGTGTTACGCTCCTGTTGGATTTTAAGAGTTGTTACTAAAAAAGTTTCAGCATTATTTTAACTGCTAATAGGCCGCTTGATGTGATTAAAGCACAAATCACTTATTTTGTAAACGATGAATGCTTGATTTCTGAAGATGTGGTTAAATCAAAAGAGAAACTTGACTTACCTGTTAAGACAGTCACAAAGATGGCGGAAATCACGAGCCATGAATCATTTCGTCTTCTTCTCCGTGAGCAACAGAGGGCTTTGAACATGGCTACTTAAATCGCCGTGTAACGTTCGGTGAAATATGATATAACGCGTGCCAAAGATAAACTAAATATTAGAAGAATTGTTTTGGCCGAGGGAGCCAGTGTCAGAGAAAACCAATGTTGTTTGATGACCTAACACGGCAGAAACGCAACCTGTCAATTTCATTGTGGTGAGCCAACCAGGTGGCGAGTTTTGTCGGTCGCGATCATAACCTCACTTTTAATACAACACAGAGTTAAGTTAGCTGATAGCTTTTAAGCCAGCAGAATAAATAAGCTATTTCATTGATTTTTCCACTCTCTCCTGTTAGCCGTAGCACTTTTTTTTTAAATTTTTTGTTATGTTGCTTTTTTTTCTCACTAGCTCAACAAAACTGCAATAATTTGAACACTTAGTTGACAGATGAAGGGAAGACTTCACATGAGAAACAAACTATTTTTACTGTGTCGAAGGAAAATAAAAACAAACCCGATCTGTTCTTTTCCCTCAAAACCGAGAAAGAACTCAAATACCGGCAGTTTAGATTTAAACAGACCAGATAACATTTCTTAGTCCTCCTTTGGTATAGCCAGTTTCCGTAAAATTGCAAGTCGCTGACTGTTTCGTAAAGTAATATTGACTGTAGATTATCTTAAGTAGTGTCTTCAAGTTAGATCCCAGTCAACTTCCTACGTACTTATATGACGTGTTATTAAGTATGTCATGTATGCTGTTGCAGTGTTTCCCAACCGCTTCCAATATATAAGGGAACATGTTCCCACGAGTAGACACCCTTGCCCACCCTTAACATAATTTATCAGGTAATTTATGCAAATAATTAAAAGAATCATGCTGGTATAGCATTATTATAAACGGAGGATATTACATGGCCGCGGAGAAATATGCACAGTTCTCTTTATGAGTGTTGAAGAAAATTTCTAAACCAAAGAATTGAGGATAAGCAGTTTTCTCAGTCGTTTCCCCTTGATCTACCGACAAATCTTTTACGTCTGAATGACAGAAATAAAAGAATCTAGTTATAAGTTATCCAATGTCGCGGCGATGACATCGCGTGAAATCAAGAATGAAGCGCAAACGGCAAAATTGAAATTTTTGCCCTCTTTCTTCAGCTGCGTGTACAATAGAGTGACAAAAAATTGTAATTGTGGTGAATAGTAGGAGCATTTTTTTTTCTATTTTTATGTGATTTTGTTAAGGATTAGAAGAAAAGAACACAAATTCAGGGGTAATCTTTGCTGTATGCCATCCGCCGTAAACGCCATGCTTCAACTCTCTTGTTTTTGCTCTTGATGCAGTATGTGAAAGATTGTAAATCTGAATGATTAATTGATTGTAAACTTAGTATGTCATTTTTTAGCAGTCTCGCCCCGGCACAGTCTGGCCCCGGCCAAACGATCGCAACATGCCAACGCAACATATCGCAACATTGTTGGGCGCAACATGTTGCGTGCGTTTGGCCACCCTGTTGCGACATGTTGCGACGTGTTGGGTGTTGTTGGCTCAAATTTGGCCATTTTCAAACCTGAGCCAACAACACCCAACATGTCGCAACACATCGCAACAGGGTGGCCAAACGCGCGCAACATGTTGCGCCCAACAATGTTGCGATATGTTGCGTTGGCATGCTGCGATCGTTTGGCCGGGGCTTGAAATGCAGAGAAATCGTCGTTACTAAAGCTGGTAGAATATTTAAAACAAACGAAAACCGCAGACTGACACGTCAATTTCATATTCAAGCTAAACCTTTAGCATTTTCACACATGGCATCGACACAATCTGTCCACATTCTAGAGACATTGAATGCGTACCAGTTCAGAATTTATAAGTTAGATTTCTGCCCCTACAATTTAATTTTCACATCTTTCGATTTTCGCGATCTGGTAAAGGGCAGGTTGATGTAAACCGCTTTATGTCCAAACAGTTCAGATCCCGACTATGTGTGTTTTTGTTGCGATCCTTTATCACACCTCGCTATGGATGCGTCGTCATACACAAAGTTGATATATATAAGAACAGATTTTAAGTTGCATTTGCATTGTTTATTTTTTCTTGCAGATAATTTGGCGCAAAATTTGTGACTATTAACAGAACGTGCCGTAGCAGTACTACCTCTTAGACATCTTAGTTGCCTGTTAAAAGCACGCATTCAAGTTAGCAGAGTTAGTTTGTGTGTATAAGTGAAATTTTATTAAACATCACCATTTAATTTATTGAAAAATATTGGGGTTTAAAAATGCTAAATTCCGATTTAATTTGATATCTATTCAGACTAGTTAAAAGTGATGCGACGCAGACTTTCTGAGACGATACTGGTTCTGTTATTTTTTCGGCCTAGCAATGTGTGGAAAAAAAGTCGTGAGCAGGGAAGTTTCTCTTTATTGTGCCTTATCCCAGGTAGTTAGATACCAAATTTTTGGTTTTAAAGTTATGCCCAGGAGATTTCTCGGTCTGCTCGGCGTTTGTTTTTGTAAGCTAATTATCAATGTTATTTTGAATTACAGCTTGCTTAGCCTTAAGCGGCCTTCACATGGCAAACTAAAGTTGGCAAACTCGTGTTGGCAAACTCAAGTTGATATGTTTGAACGGCACAAAAACAGTCGGCAAACAAGTTAGCAAACTGTTGGCGACAAATAGAACTTGCCTCTATTCTCGCCAACTTTCTCGCCAACTTTTTCGTGTTGGTAAACTCGTATCTGACGTGTGAACGGTTGGCCAACATGTGTTGGTAATTTTCAACCAATCAAAACGAGCTCTTTTCGGGTGATTTATTTGCGTGACACTTCACAAAATGGGGTGGCGAGTCAACACTTTTTAAATTTAATATCAAAGCGGTTCACAATTGTCCGACTGTTCGGGACCTTTCATCTATAGCATACAAAGATATTAAAAACAAACAAAACAAAACGGAGGAGCGCGCGGACAAACTTGGTTTCGTCCAAACCTTTCTAATTCTCCACCGCTTTCTGGTTCTTCTCTTCTTATCCTCTGTTTCACTGTTGTAGGTGATTGAAACTGCACTAAAAAGCGGCCATGTTGGAAATTGCCGTGTTTGTTATTTGCCACGAGTTTGACGTGTAAAGGTATATATTTGCATTTCCTTGCATTAACCAATATTTTTCTTTTTTCTATTTGCCATAGTATTTCATAGAGCAACGTAAAATAAATAAGAGCACCTATGTTGTTTATGTCTCTTTGTTTTCTATCCGAAAAACTAAGTTTTGTACATCGTATTATCATCTAATTGCTTCATTAACTGCGTGTGAGAATCGGCTTTAGATTCATTTGTGTCAGTTGACCATAAGCGTATCGGCTCACAATGATGTCGTCATAAAAGAGGAAAACACAGACGGTTTGAAGTATACTTCAACAAGAACTAATTAAAGCCAAGGCATTACAGGCATTAGGCATTAGCTCGCTAAACAAAAATAAAAAAGATAATTGTCCCTCTGTATCGTAAAGAAATTAGCCCTGCCACTTATAAAATTTTTCCCTCCATGATAATTTTAATTATAATTATTTTATTTGAGCGCAATGAGTAAAGACAAATTTCTTGTAATTAAAAAGCATTTTCTTGAAATGTAAATACGCGTACTATAAATTTGGCTTTGCTCGTCCGCTCACGACCGCTCGCTTGTTAACCTTCTTCTTCGCGTTCTTCCCTTCAAATTTTAAGCAACGACTCGCATCCTACGGTAAAAACTAGAGCAGCGCCTACAAATTTCTCTAGGCGGAGTAGACGGGAGTTCAGAGGATATATCACAATGTGCATTTTTGGTTTTCTTATTTCGGGTAAATATTTTTAAAAAGCACCTATTTTATTCGTGTTCTTGCAAGATTTGGACGTGATATTTGAGACCTCGATCGAGGATACGCTCGCAATGAACATGCACGTCCAATCAATTTTGCTTGCAGCAGATGTTAACTAACCGTCGATTTATTCAATTTGCATTTCCCCTTCTCTTAGGCTGTCTGTTTTCAAGAAGCAGTCGGCAAATGGTAGGTTCAAATAAACACATTCGCTGTTGCAATATTCGGACGTCACTTTAGTAAGAAATTCCTTTTTGGTGAACAAGGTAACCTAATTCATTATATCTTTCGTTTTAAACTGTTTTCGATTAGAGAAAGCACGATTTCATGTCAGCTTTAATCGATGCAATCCCTCGATTCGGTCGCGTTAAGGCACTCACGACAGGACTCTGAGTATATCTAATTTCGTCAATAATTTTCAGTTTTACCATGCACGTATTCTGTCATCTGTTTCTGGATGAAACAATACGATATTTAACAAGGAAACGAAACAAAATTAAATAAGATGAGGACAGATCAGTTAGGTCTAACGCAAATTTTAATAATGAAACCCCTGAGCGCAGCTGTGTTTTCTACCTGTTAATGGAATATAATGCAGCAGCATGGAGCGCTAAATCCTTCTTGTTAACGTGTTCTTGAGTTACAAGATTTAACCTTCTTCGTACTATTTGTCTACTGGCAGCTGTTTGTTTTTTCTTTTTGTTTTTCCTTCTTGTCTTCTATTTTTCCAACCCGTTTTAGCCTTCTCTAGATCTTAATTGCACATCATAAAATAAATAACTCAGACAAACCAGCAGATGTGTAATGACAGGAAGAGGATATTTGACCGGTAAACAATTTCAACCCAAAGTGGAAAAAAAACTGAATAATAAATAATTATTACAGAAAGACATAACAAAAATGCAGGAATCACAATCATGTCTTCGAAGCCTTGACTTAATTAATGACTGGCGTATCTTTTACCAGGAGGGGTTATTATGGAAAGAGCGTTTGAGAAATCCGTCTGCCTTGGAACCGCAGTGGTCTACGCACTTTTTTTATTTTTAATTTCGCTTCCAAACGGACTCATCCTGGTAGCATTGTACAGAAACCCTCTCCGTTGCTTCAGAAAAGCGTTTTCTGTATTCTTGGTGTTTATCGCAGCAGTGGATCTGTTTAATGGCGTCGTGGCATGCTTTGGGAAAATGATAATGAGATTTCTCTGCGCTTTTGGTGAACGACAAATTTCTCAGGAAGGAGAAATTGTTACGATTTTAGAATACACTGGAGTAAACAGTTCTATTCTGTTGGTGACAGCGATGTCAGTGGATCGCTTCGTGTCTGTTGTTTTTCCTCATTTCTATCTTCACAAAGTCAAACCAAGGAAACTCGTCGCGTGCAACACGACCATCGTGATTTTTTCAGCGATTTTTGCCTCAGTCCAGCTTACTGGGATTTCCATCGATGTTTATCGGTCAATAGACATACATTTGCACACGACATTTCCTCTTGTCACGTGCATTTCAGCCTATTTGGGAATATTCTTTGTACTAAGAAAACGATCTCGGGTTGACTTACAAAGGCAGGCCTTTATGCTAAACAACTCAGGACTCCACGATATGAGACGACAAAGAGATGCACAAATGGAGCGAAAACTTGTAACAACCTCGTTTTTCATTCTGCTTTTTCTAATTATTTCTCTGGCGCCATATTTCATAGCAGTTCTTCTGGAAGCAAACTGTTCTGGTTGCCGCGGTAAGAAGTGGTTCTTCGGCCTACGAGAATCAACAATCACATTTTGTATATTAATTCAACGGTCAATCCTTTCTTGACCACCTATCGCATCAAGGAATTGAAGCATTCGGTGAAAAGTGTTCTTGGTTTAACGAGGCGAGATAATGAAAACAGTTCTGGAAGTGCTTTGCCACCAACTTCCTTTAGAAACGACGTTTCTATGACATAATATTCAATCAATCGGTTCAAAGTGACTCTGCTGAAACCATCCAAGCTAATTTTTAGGGAGTTTAAGCTAACTACCACGACGACGGTAACGAAAACTTCAGAAAACAAAAAGTTTAAATAGCAAAACAATAGCTGTGCACGTGCGTTTTAAATGTTTGTACAGTTCTTTGCCGTCCTCTACAAAACAACAACGTGAAATGACCAAGTTCTGCGTTGTCTACGGAACGTGGACGACGACGGCTAATTTTTCGCATTTCCATTTGGATTTGAAATCCGTCGTTGCATATTCAACTTATGCACGGTCATATATGCGCGATGGTAAATTTGAATTAAGACCAATGCGGGCTTTGCTCCAGGTGTATCTGGCCTAAAAGATAACACTATCCAACGGATATGAGAGCGTTTTTTCTTCTACCAGATTGACAGTAAACGATACCTTGAGGGCATAAGATAGAGGCATTTTTCCTGAACACCCTTGCCAGATGACGAGCATCCTCGACCCTTTACCCCAGGGGTAAGATACATGTAGCTTGTAAAAAAAAAGGACTCTTCTTTGTTGAACCACATATAACGGCCAACAAATGTTAACGGATTTTAAGTTTTATTAGAAATGTAGAATGATTTTATCAGAATTTTCAATTCCAAATGTAGAATTATGATATAATTACTGTAGATATTTGAGCTTTTAGTGTAAACAAGACCAAACAAGCAAAAACCTTTCGCTTCAAAACAAACCGCGTGTAAATAAATGATTGTTGTTGTTATTGTTATACAAACATCAAGAAATATCTGCAATTAAAGGGATATTACTGTGTTTTTGGTTGAGAGGGCGCTAAAAGTATATAACTTATTAGACGTTTTCTTGTGTAGTATCGCTGAGTATTTTCACGAGTTGCGTTGTATTTTAACGAGCCAAAATACAAACAATGAGTAAAAATTCGCAGCCATATAGTACACACCAAAACGTCTAATAAGAAATTTATTATCCAACACGCCAAATTGTTATGTCCGTGCAGGCGAATTTCGCGGATATTTAGTCACGGACTTATGCGAAGCGGGACGCAATTGGCGCGGGAAATCCAGCTAACTGATTGGTCAACAGCAGGAAACCTGTCTAACCTGTCCTCTGGAGTACAAAAACCGCTTGTACTCAGCTCTTCATTTATTTGCGCAAAGGTTTCAAATGCCTTTTGAAAGGGTACGTTCTTTTTGAAAACGTTGGAATCATTTCACTTGTACAAAATATGACTAAGATCGTTTACCTCATACTGAATTACGTTCGCCAATTTTCAAAATCAGGGCAGTTTTCCAAACGCTTTATCTCTGAAACGAAGTCTGTGATCCCCATTTTTTAAATGTTTTTTGAGTCTACGACCAGAGGGTCGTAGATTCTATGTCACTGAGCGTGTCCACCAACTTCCAAAAGAAATTTCGTACTGCTGGTGCACATGAGCATTAGATACAATTTCATAGCTAAGTTGCATATAACAGAGAGACGATAAATACTGTTTTTAACCAGATATGATAAAAATAACATCATAGGATGAGCAAAAGGACACTCAAAAACAGGTTCACAGTAAACGATTGAAAAACAACCAAAACAATGCGAAAACTAAAGCGGATTTGTAGATGAACTTTGATTTCAGGTTGAGGTGAACTAGTACGCAGTTCACAGTGTCCCTTTAATCAAACTTCGGATGTGCGAAGATCGTTTTCCCGCTTACTGCTAGAACGACCGAGTGTGCGATTGAGAGGAACAAAATATGTGAAGATTAGTCACGATTGATTTATCGGTAGAATTTCGGTTATTTAAACCTGCCAATGTTCATGGTAGGGAGTTGCTTCTCAAAACGGGGAAAATGCCAATTTACTCGCAGAGAACACAGCGTTACGGAGCGTTACGAATGACTACGATCTGTAATCGCTGACCGCACGTGGAACATTGCAGACTCGTTTTTCCTCGCTCCTCGAAGTGACGCTAATTGGTGAGTAGACAAAGCTTTCTATTTTTTCTCATATAAACAGGCAGAGCTATCACTGGATGTGCCAAAACATTGTTCTCGAATGATCTTGCATGACTTCAAGTGGTTTCCAAAAGGTTTTGATTGGAAATGCGATTGTTACGTGCATTGAAAGCAGCTATCGTGCAAATAAAAATGCACATTTGCAAATTGATGTTTATTTCTCGTTTTCATAAAACCCGGAACTCAGTGGGTTGTTTGTGAAACGCGTAACTGCGGAACGGTCTTTTCCCCTTTTCTAATGCTGTGGTTAATTTCTATAGCTAATAATAATAAAAGATCTAAAAAATACCATAAAAATTGTGTAAAAACATGGCGCTCTGGTTCTTGTTATGAGAGATAACGAAGAGACAAGAATTGATACGTGTAAAATTTTCTTTTAACCACTGGGAGTGGCACGGCCTTTTTTCTTCAGTATGTTACAGAGAATGACACCAGTTTAAGACGTTATTTAAAATATGAGAAATACGATAAAACAAGTGAAAAGGAAAATAATAACAAAAAGACCGAGTGCTAAGTAATAATGGTGATTGGGGAGTAGCTATGTGGAAAGCTCATTGTAAATTTCTCCATGTGGCTACGCGCCTCCGGAGCAAAGGTCTGGCCTGTTTAATCCTATTGTTCAAGCTGACCAACGTAGAAACATTTTGGCTGGTAAAGTGCTAAACAGTATGACATATTCACTAAACCAGTTAACTTTATCGCTTTCCCCGAAGAAAACAATCAGTAAACAAACAAATATAGTTGCCCTCCTTTACAATACTGTTAACATGTACAAGCATGTACAAGCAGTGATTTCTTTGTGGTGAGGACTCCGATATAAAGGTAATCGCGTGCTAGCAATGTAGCTGTGACAAAGCCAGTTTTAAATATCAAAGGATCAAGGAGGTAGCTTAGCCGAGTGGTTTAAGGCCCTGTTGATTTATTCCGGAGGTCCCGGGCCGGGTTCAAGGCCTCCACCCTGCCACTAGCTTGATTTGTTTCTCGGTAGTCCCGAGTTCAAATCCTCGGCGACGCTTTGTAAATAGCCAACTGGTCTGCCTCCTGCCAGTTGGGATTTTATTTTATGCTTGAGGACGTTCGCGCCCATTGCCATTACGCATCTCTAGTGCGCACGCTATTCATTGGGCTCGTGCGTGCCACGTCATTTTCAAGCGCGCGCGCCGAGTCGAAAACTCAACATAATATAGACCTGATGACCCTTTGCGTTAACTTAGTGTGGGAATATTTTTGTTGGATGCTCGGTGACCCCCACTTTTATTTTCGGCAGATCACTTCCTTTTCTGATTGTTTCCATTATACTTAAAAAACAAAAAAAAAATCTGTACTTGGGAAGTTTTAAGAGTTGCTTCCTATAAATACTACGAAAAGGTGTGCAAAATGCAAAAAATTGAATTCTCTCAAATTTTTTCACAAGAAAGCCCTCTGGAAACTATTTAAGAAAATACAACTTTTAGTTCGTTTGCATTTACATTTTTCAAGAAAAGCGATTTTTTTTAGTTTTCACCCTTAGAGAAGCCCTCGGACCACTGAAAAATGTGCTTCGTATTTGTGACTCGTGTGAGAAGATTAAAACAAGTATCAAAACTATTTCGATATTATACAATTCAATGACCCTTCCTTTACAAAGTACCGTTGTTAGAATTAAAAACGATTCAAACCTGAAGTTTTGAAAAAAATTCAAAATTACCCTCCCAAACACCATTATCAGATGGCTCGATTTTGGCAAATTTCAACGGCAAAATTCCCTACATGGTACATGGATTCCGCCGTAAAGATGGTATTGTATAGAAAGAACAAGGCTTCCTCTATCGGTCTGTGAAATAAAATTTTGGGGCAACTTAAACTGCGAATTTAGACGACCGAAAATATTTACGGTACTCGCTTAAAGTTACAAACCTTTGAAGTTACAGTTGTCTTAATAAATACAAGAAATAACCTAAACAACAGTTGGAATCTTGGCTTGAATGCGACCCTTTCCACCCATTTAAATGATTTATAGTTATTTTTTATCTTCTGTGGGCAATTTATCGACGGTAATACTTCTTTTACACTGAAAAGGAGTTCTAACTTGTTTATGTGTACATGCCTATTTGATTACTGAAGCGGAAATTTGTGAATATTAAATTTGCTCCATCAATACTCCCAGAAAAATTAGGCGGGGGTGTGCAGCCCGCCTCCCAAAACCTTAACCCTATTTATGACCAAAATCTGCGATATTCCCTACCCTATTTATGACCTGACCAAAAATTCGAAATCGTATTTATGACCTAAACCTTACATCAAAATCCTGTTTCAGTCCTGCGTTATAATTGGATCTCCAATTCAAACCAATGTTAAATTACCAGAAACATATTTTGTGAAGGGCTTGTGCTGATTTTCTTTTGGATAGTGACGAAAAAGTGGCTTCTCGGCTCAAAATCATACCATATCAAAGCTAGAGTACAAGAACCATACCCTATTTATGACCAAAATCAGCTAAAATCAGTACCCTATTTATGACCAAAACAGCTGAAAAACCATACCCTTTGGGGCTGAACATACCTATATAGCCAATATAAGGGAGCACCCCCCAGGAGCGGCGGCCTTACTATTTGTTTGGTTGTCTGTTAATTCTTTTTTGTAATTGATTGTTTTTATTTTTTTTTAAATAAAAGTCCTAGTACATTTATGTCATTTTGTTTCGCATACCCAATTGTCTTCTGTGCTTACCGCATGTCAACGAGCATGCGTCAGGATAACAGGTGTGCACTTCTTGATATCATATTTTGCAGAATGTACTCACCCACGTGTTTTGAATTAACTCTGAACTGTCTTGTTTTAGCGTGATTAATATTTTCTCGTGAAAAGCGTTGTTTAAATTAACGTCGGATTTGTTTTTACTTGTAAATAACATTACGTAACTGGAGAATCCTGCATCTATATTAAAGTTAGAAATTGTAATTTAATGGCTTCATGTGGTTTTGCGTACTTAATTATCGGGGGATCGTGTGGATGACTGAAGTACAGATGATCTGGCAAATGCAAGTGTGTGGTTGTGGGAAACTGTGCAAAGAGTATTTAAGGCCACCTTCGACATTTTCTGTATTTGAAGACTCTGCCTTAGACTGTGCGCTTGGCTTTCTGCAGTTTTTGGCTTCCCGCGGGAAAACCGTGGGAAGCCAAGCGCTGATTGGTAGGTTTGAAACGGCCTGCATTCCTTGAATTCCTTTGGTCGCTGAGTTTGGCACCGATCATATTGAGAAAGCTATATTTGTGACTTCAGCGTCGATTTTCTCGGAAACTGTTGGAGGGATGAAGCTGAAATTCGGCGAAGAGATAGAGAAAAAACTCATCTATCAAGATCCGTCGCCATTCAGGTGAGATTTTCAGTATTTTTGCGTTAATTCCAATTTGAAGTGGAGGAGGTCGCGGCTGAAGGCCTCGAAGTTGCATGCCTTGTCTCCTTCTTATGTCTAACCGTAACCGGCCAAAGGTAATTTCGCTGTAAGACGCTTTAGACGGCCCAGGAAGGCGAAAAAACACCATACATGAGTCGATTATGGTTTCATTTAACTTTATTGGGATATTTAGGCCGAGATGTGATTTAAATATGCAATTTTCAGAGCATTATTCATAACTCTCATACATTCTCTATATTAAACCACGAACACATAGAGTGGTCTGCC
>JAHPZR010055942.1:92500-136623 GCA_019787425.1 Platygyra sinensis | reverse complement strand
TGGTTGCTTTGCAAACCCAAGTAGGGAAGTAGGACAATGACATCTTTCTTGGGAACAGTAGACACAGGGTTGCTATGCTGATGTTGTCTGTTTTTGTTCAAGACATCGTTGATGTGATAGTTGATTATGCCTTGTGGGTAGCCGTTCTGAAGAAGGAGTTTTCGAAGGTCATTGAGGGCAGATTGTAGCAAGGAGCCAGATGAACAAAGACGGTAGTAGCGATAAGCGAGGGAGCGGATGAGGTTTATTTTGTACTTTCGTGGAGTGAAGGAATCCCATTTCGTGTAGAGACCTGTGAAAGTTTTCTTTCGGTAGATGGATGTCATGAAAGTGTTGTTTTGATTACGTGTGACAAGAATGTCCAAAAACGGAATTGCATTGTTCTGTTCAAATTCAATGGTAAATTTAATATTGTTATGACAACTGTTCAAATAGTGCAAAAAACTCATTTGCACTGTCTTTGTTGTGAAACATGGTGAACGTGTCATCCACGTACCGATTCCAAAATAAAGGACTAACCTTGGCGTTCATCAACCACTTTTCCTCAAAATCACACATAAAAATGTTGGCTAAGACAGGGCCCAATGGCGAACCCATGGCAACACCATCAATTTGGTCGTAGTATTTCCCGTCAAAAAGAAAGTGGCTCTTCTTGGTGGCAAATTCTAATAGCTTGCGTAAAACAACCCTGGGCAAAGCCGGAGGATCAGCAAGAGAATATAATTTATCTAGACAAATGTTTAGTGTTTCCTCGAGTGGCACATTTGTAAATAGGGAGGAGACATCTAAAGAGCACATTATTCCATTGTTATGCTTGTACTTTTTGGCCCCTCACCCGCTTTGTTATATATAAATAGCTGTTTTAAATTTCAACGGTTACTTTTGAAAATGTATGTAGAGTACATACGAAACGTCAAGTCAAAATGAACAAGTTCAATATGTTTATCACTGCTGTTTGTGTCTTATTTTTGATCAAATTACGATGGCCCAAGAACAAAAGTATTTATTTACACAATTTTTTTACGATCGGGGATTTTTCCATACAATTCTCTATATACACAAGCTGTCGCATACACCACCTATTTTGAGCTTGGTGAGCCTGTGAGAAGAACTGGTACTTAGAATACAAAATGGCGGCTTGACTACACAGCAAGACAAAGCGAAGACACGGAGAAACGTCGCGAGTCTTTCTTAATTTGGCCCATTTTTGACCGGAATTTTAACCTTCAAATGGCTAAAAATTTTCAATAGTTCATTTAATTTTATGTTTTTTCATGATCCGAGTCGATCCGAGTTGATCCGGTCCGACTTTTGTCCCTGCGTGTAGCCGGAAACTTTTGTACAAGTTTATCATTACTTGTTTGTCTTCCAGAAACGCTGCGAAGTTGTTGGATTACGCTAACACCATTCAGTCCTTCGCTTTTCAAGAATCCACCAAGAGGAATATGAGAACACAACTGAACTCTTATCTTTTATTTTGCGATTACTGCGCTTTTAATCCGTTCCCTGTTTCTAAGCAGTCTTATTTAGCTTATTTAGCTTTTCTTTCGAGATTGTTATCTTGTTACCGCTCTTAATATTCTCAAGCATATCAACAAGTCACTGGGAGCTGATTTCTCTTTCGTGCATGATTACGATGCTTTTCTCGCGCAACGGGCGCTTCGTCGTATTATGGGTGATTCTGTTCGCGTCACTCACCCGGTGACTGTTGACATTCTTTTGAATGTTTTTCAGCATTTCGATTGGTCTAATCAGTTGCACATTTGCATGCATACCCTTTTCCTAGTTGCATTTTTTGCCTTCCTCCGGATTTCTAATTTAGTACCTTATGCCTTAGCCGACTGTCACTCCGACAACGCTTATTTTCTCAGGCGCCAAGATGTCTCTTTCACTGCGTCAGGAGCGGTTCTTAGGGTATACAGAACCAAAACTATTCAATTTAAACAGTGTGTACTAGAAATTCCGTTACCTTTTATTCCTAATTCTGTATTGTGTCCTGTTACAGCTCTCAACAATTATTTTTGCACAGTGCCTACCCTTCCTAGCTCGCCCTTGTTTATTGTCAATCATGACGGGTCTTTCAGACCTCTGCTCGCCACACATTTTAATCGATTTTTCAAAGTATGCATTACCACAGTAGGTCTTAAGCCAGATAATTTTTCATCTCGTAGTTTTAGTCAGGGTGGTGCCACTTTTGCTTTCAATTGCGGCGCGCCTACCGAATTTATTAAGGCGCAGGGAGATTGGCGCAGCGATGCGTTTTTAGTTTACCTTAAATTATCGACCAAGAAGAAACTTGACATTTTGCAGGCCATCTCCTCTCGTCTCTCCAATTTATCCCTTTAATTTGTTTTTTCCTTTTACCCCTTCCTCTCTTTCCTTCTCTTTTTCCCCCCTTCTTGGGTTTGGGGTTTCTATTTTATTGCCCATAGACTTCAATAAACTGATTTTGCCCCAAACTCGTGGTTCTCTTGGTGTCTACTAATTATTAGCGGAATATCATGTGAAACATGTGCTGTCACACTCGTTCACAGAATGTCACAGGATTACAGATCCCGTTCACAGGATTACAGACAGGAAACTGGCACTGAAGGAAACGATTGTAACAAACAACAATATGAGTAAAAATAACAAACAAACTGCGGTTATAAACGGAGACAACGCATGTTGTAAAAACTTTCATTTATGAACTTGATATTGTCTTGTAACAGATTTGAGCGGCCATGTGGGGGTTCTTTAACCAAAATCACTTCGGTTAATTTATTTTTCTTTGTTATAATTGTCTTTTAACAGATACGGGTGAACTATTCTCTTCACCGTTTATCGCTCCAGATGGTAATATCTACATTGGTTCAGGTCAAGGAGAGGTTCTGGCTCTTCGTCAACATGATGGCTCGCTTGTGTGGAGTTTTAAGACCAGCTCATCAATTTGGTCGTCACCACGGTTGGATAAAAGCGGTCTGTTGTTTATAGGAGGGATTGACACCTATCTGTATGCCTTGCGAACTGATAATGGGCAATTGGTGTGGAAGTACAAGACAGATGGACCGGTTGTGGGAACACCGCTGATCACAAGTCAGCATGCTATGGAACAAGCCTGAAGCACACAGGGAAAATTAAAATTGATTAATTTGGTCAAACTTTTATTCACGGATGTCTCATCATCATTATCATTATCATTTATCTGCCACACCTTGAATAAAACATACAATAATAGAATTTTGATAGATCTCCAACAAACACTAAGCTGGTATAACAGAGCCCACCTCTGGTGTTTTTAAAGTGGGAGTAAATTTTATGTTTTACGTCTACAGCATGATCAGTCCAGCATTATTTCAGTAAAAAAAAAGTGTGATAATTTTTTCCTTAACCTGGAAAAGCTTTTTGATCAGTTACAGATACTGGCAGAGAATTCCAAATGAAGGGCCTTGATAAAGTATCATAAATTGCTGAAGATTAATGCAACAGAGTTGTGATCAATAATTTCTGGCTGCATGCATGTTCTTGTGCCATAACAGCGTACTTGACTATTTGTTAAAAACTAACTGAGAAACACCTGGGTCCTCAGTAACTTACTCAGGGCACTATACTGAATCCTTGATTAGTAAAATTCATTGAGGACTGGTTTAGGTGGCTTGCGTGCAGATGTCCATATGAAGGGAATACATGCTGTATAGATGTCTGCAGGCAGGCTAGTGTCAGCTGCTGCCACCAAGAACAACTGAGGAAGAAAGCAATCTGACTGTGACATCCAATGCTTAAGTTAAAATTTAGTAAAATGTCCTGGGAGGATAGTAATAATATAATAATAATAATAATAATAATAATAATAATAATGATTTATTAACAGATCCACCAGGTGGCTCTTCCCTGTTAAATTATATTAATTACAATTACAAAATAAATCAAATTAAGTTATTTACAAATTATACAATAGAAACAGGATTAACAGAATCGAATGATTACAATAATATGCAATATTTAAATTAAAGCAGTGTCACAGTATAATTTTCTCACTTGGCATGATAAGAAATAACAGTAATAAATCACTGTACAATATTTAGAGAAGAAGCCACATCAGCTGGTTTTCATGTGGCTTTTCTATCCTGGTCGAATTTGAATTTAGAGTTTTGGTTTTTGTGGAGGAGGAATGGGGGAAGAAACTGGAGAAAAACCGTCGGAGGAAGGTGAGAACCAATGACAAACTCAACCCACATATGGCATGGAGACACAACAGAGCCTTGGTCACACTGGTGAGAGGCCACTGCAACATGCCTGTTTCCCATTAAAGTACAATAGTATGGTAAAACTACAGGTGCAACAGAGTACATCTTACACAAGCACCTACAGCACCAGGTTAAGCTGTACCCTGTGTTTCTTTACACCACTAGTCTGTCAAGAAAATAGACTGACATGATTTATCTTTATCAGAATTTTTTACCTTGTCCACAGGCGGGCCAGACGTTGATTACAATTAATACGTGACATTAGTCTGTTGACGATTGCGTTACTTAGTCTTCAACAGACTATTTTACGATAACTGCAGAAATCCACAGCTACTTTGACAATGTTATGACGAAATTCAAGATCAATAACAGGACAGACGCATGAAAAACTGACGTAAATTTTGTTAAATGTCACGTTTTATCCAGCCCATCACCCGGAGCCTCCATCTCCTATACAAATCCTATGAGACAACCTTTTATTTATTTATTTATTTATTTATTTATTTATTTAGTTATTTATTTATTAATTACAATTTAATGGCATTAAAAAAAGCGTTAATACAATAAATAGAGACAAAGCCATAAGGATAGCCTGCAAAAGAGTCGGAGACCCCATACAAGGCAGACCACCTGAAAACCCTCCCAAGAACCGATTATCATTTAAGAGATAAAATTTTAAATAATAGATATTATTACATTATTGTGTAATTATTACATTACCTTTGCGCGTATCTTTCTATTTTAGAAATTGCGGGGCTCCTAGATTCGCGCGCGCTATATGCCATACAGTGCAATATAATACAATACGACACCACAACACAACTCAACACAATACATTACAATGCACTAAGCCATATGCTTTCTTGGGAATTTAAGCTAGTCTAGGGTTAAGACTGTTCTAAAAATAGAAGGATACGCGCAAAGGTTGACTCAAGGATATATGGGAGACGGAGGCTCCGGGTGATGGGCTCCTGGTTTTATCGTATTCAACGTCTGGGATGCCTGTGCCTTGTCCCCCTGTCCCCCATTATCCTAAATTTTTGCAATGAACCGCCAATTATTAAGTAAAATTGAACATATACATGTGTGGTCCCCCTTAAAAGTCATATATATATTAAGCATGGTCCCCTAAATCTGTTCGCATAGTGGTCGCTTTGTTCAAAAAGATGCCACAGACAACCCAACCCTTAAAGTCCTAAGCCACACTGAACCGAATAGCCTGAGCAAACAGCCGTCCTTCTTCGCTCCCGGACCGAGTGGCGAAACGCGAAACGCCAGGAGGCCGGGAGCGAAGAAGGTCGGCTGTTTTCGCAGGCTATGAACCGAATCGTAGCCACTTATTCTTCGGCCATTTCAACTTGAGTAAAAATAACATACAAACTGCGGTTATAAACATAACGAGACAACGCATGTTGTAAAAACTTTCTTTGATGAAGACGTTTTGTATGCTCCAACATACATCTTCAGAAGTAACGGTTACCTAACCTACAATTAAATTTAAACACAATGATTAGGCCATTTCCGAGTTCACTTGTACCTCTGTTTCAAAACGAGTCTAAGTGCGAAACCTTTCATATGAAAATGAGTTCTGCATGCAATTTCATTTTCATGCAAATCAAAGTCATTTCCATAAGAATGGTTTCGCACTTAAACTCGCTTTGAAACAGAGGCACAAGGGAACTCGGAAGTGGCCTATTAGGAAAAGTAATGACAATGAAAAAGTAAATGAAAATAAAAAGACCTACTTAAGTCTGCTGGGAAAATATAAATAGCTAGTAGAGAAGAAATTTCTCACTGCAGTATTTCATTAAGCGCTGGTTTTAAATCGCGAATCAGCAAGGCTTCATTAATTTTACAAGATGTTTGTTGGAGCATACGAAACGTCAAGTTCTAAATGAAAGTTTTTGCAACATGGGTTGTCTCGTTATGTTTATAACCGCAGTTTGTTTGTTATTTTTACACACGGAACCGAATCTCAGATTAATGACTGACTATTACGGAGCTTTCTCGACATCTAAATCCAATTTTCCGGGCCAGATACAGTAAACTATTATTGATATAAGTTATAAAAGCATTTTAACATGTTTATGTAACAATCAACCCCCCTCATGGGCCTGAGTTATGGGGAGCAAAGTCCTGACTGCAGAGTCCCACCCTCACTGCCACCGGTCCACCCACACGAGGGAGCTCCAATGCGCTCTCGTTGCAATTTCTTTATATTTGAGGCAAAAAGCCTCATTTGTTTCGGTCCTTTGCTGTTGTAAATTTACATTTTCGTGTCCAAATTTGGCAAGCGGGTTGAGCTCGTGCTAATCTTGAAATCTTTTAACTTGTAATTGTTTACATCTTAAATTTTCTGATAACGATCGATTTCAAGGCCGCCTCACACTAGCCGATTTTTACTTCGGCCGACAAAAAATCTTCACTTGTCGGCTAGTGCGCGGTGAATTCAGACAAGTCTGCGACAAGATCGGGGCTTGTCGGGTGATATCTGACAGCGTTAGATCTCAAAACGTCTTGTCGGACCTTGTCGGTTATAGCCTCTTCCAGGTGTTCAGCAGTTAGTCAGGGCGCAGCGCAGAAAACAGCGCGCGAAAAAATAAAATAAAAAAAAAAAAAAAAAAAAGCGGCGAGAGGAAGCGAGAGAATGCCTGTGGGCAAACTTAACAAAAGGTCGTACCGGTATACCAGGATCTGGTATATCCTCTGATTGGTCAATTTTGACAGATTTTTTCAACACTCGAGCATTACTGACGCAGATGAGATATACGATAAGGCGGCGGTCAGAGATCTTTTAACGAGTGACGCGGTGTTCAAATCCGTTATAAACAACAGGCTAAAAGATTTCCCCAAGTGAGGTGCCTTCTCGAAGAACAGAAGGATTGCACAAAAATATGGCCAATGAAAGATTCCTTTGCAATTCTTCTCACTGGTTTTTGAAAGAGTTTAATTTTTCAACTCTTTCCATGAGTAATGTCTGATGAATGGAGAAGCCGGCGCCGTCTTCACGATCATGGTGGCTTCTCTAGCTCTCTAGGCCATAATGAAAGACCAATGTAAGTTGAAAAGTTGAACAGTTGAACACAATTGGAGTCGCAGCAACGGCAAGTTGTTAGGTATCCACTAGCTACTAGGAAGCCGCGAAGAACCGGAACGTGCGAGATTGTATCATGTAAAGATCTGTAAATACGGTTCGTGACATCCGTACTTAGCCGTTCTGTTATCGGTATATTGAACTTTTGTTTTGCAGAGTTTGACACCTCTGTGATAACCGGCAGCCCAAGCTCTCTTTATGAACCACACAAGGAACCCAATATGGCATCGAATTATATGGGTTTGTGTGGGATTTTCTGCAAGATATCCATGGAGGTAGTTAAAAGTGGAAATATTCAATAAAAATGGCTTACCTTATTCCATACGTGTGTTGTTTGTTCCTAGTGCTGTTATTTTACCGATTTAACTTGATTTAAGCGACTTTTGGAATCCTGGTTTTTAACTCAATTGCAATGGATGAGTTTTTGTGGATAGGGGCAAAACGGCGTTAGCAGAAATCTGCGTAGACGGATGTGACGCAGTTAGCAAAAATAGCGGAAGTGACGTAACAAATTGGTTGGATTTGAGCAACCGCTGACCAAGTGGTCAACTTGCCACGAATAGCAAACATCATATTTTCTGGATGATTGCAAAACACCGCGAGAGAATTTTTATTCTTAAATGTAGGCATTCAGTAAAATAAAATTAGTCCAAAACATATCTATATATATACCATTAAAATATAGATAGGACCCTGCGCGCGCTCTGATTGGTCAAAAACCTATGTTTTATCAGAGTATAAAACATAGAAAAAGCGTGTTTTATTGTTTTGCGCGCGTAAAATCTATATTTTAAAGCAAATGAAGAAGCCTAAGCCCTGTATTACACTATGATAAAACACTCCGGTCATTTGAGAACACTCGAGAAATGTAGAAAACACTCTCCTGCGGCTCATGTTTTCTACATTTCCCTCGTTTTCTCAAATGACCATCGTGTTTTATCACAGTGTAATACACGGCTTAGGCTTCTTTATTTGTTAAGTATATGATTAAATTTTTTTTTCTCCAAAAATGAGCCCGCGTACCTACCCTTCCCTCCATCTCGTGTTACATGCCCGAGAAGGCAGCCATACTTTTACGAATGTTGTCCACGCCTCGTCCACGCCAGATAGGATGTATACTGTATTAGTTGATACATGGAGTGAATTTGGTTAGAAATGTTGACAAATTTTAGAATTTGTGGAGCCCAAACTGTAAATATTGCTGTTTTGAGATATTCGTCGGATTCGTTGGCCTCCATTACGGTCATTACGGGCTCGATGAGTGCAAACTCTCAGCTCAAGGCAGCCATTATGGATTTTGCCTTCCAGCTTTTGCGATTTCTGGTGAGTAAATATTGCTTTCTTTAAACATACAGCCCACACGTCAAATCGAAATGACCCAGAACTGGTAATTTGCCGAACAATATCAAGTTCATAAATGAAAGTTTTTACAACATGCGTTGTCTCCGTTTATAACCGCAGTTTGTTTGTTATTTTTACTCATATTGTTGTTTGTTACAATCGTTTCCTTCAGTGCCAGTTTCCTGTCTGTAATCCTGTGAACGGGATCTGTAATCCTGTGACATTCTGTGAACGAGTGTGACAGCACATGTTTCACATGATATTCCGCTAATAATTAGTAGACACCAAGAGAACCACGAGTTTGGGGCAAAATCAGTTTATTGAAGTCTATGGGCAATAAAATAGAAACCCCAAACCCAAGAAGGGGGGAAAAAGAGAAGGAAAGAGAGGAAGGGGTAAAAGGAAAAACAAATTAAAGGGATAAATTGGAGAGACGAGAGGAGATGGCCTGCAAAATGTCAAGTTTCTTCTTGGTCGATAATTTAAGGTAAACTAAAAACGCATCGCTGCGCCAATCTCCCTGCGCCTTAATAAATTCGGTAGGCGCGCCGCAATTGAAAGCAAAAGTGGCACCACCCTGACTAAAACTACGAGATGAAAAATTATCTGGCTTAAGACCTACTGTGGTAATGCATACTTTGAAAAATCGATTAAAATGTGTGGCGAGCAGAGGTCTGAAAGACCCGTCATGATTGACAATAAACAAGGGCGAGCTAGGAAGGGTAGGCACTGTGCAAAAATAATTGTTGAGAGCTGTAACAGGACACAATACAGAATTAGGAATAAAAGGTAACGGAATTTCTAGTACACACTGTTTAAATTGAATAGTTTTGGTTCTGTATACCCTAAGAACCGCTCCTGACGCAGTGAAAGAGACATCTTGGCGCCTGAGAAAATAAGCGTTGTCGGAGTGACAGTCGGCTAAGGCATAAGGTACTAAATTAGAAATCCGGAGGAAGGCAAAAAATGCAACTAGGAAAAGGGTATGCATGCAAATGTGCAACTGATTAGACCAATCGAAATGCTGAAAAACATTCAAAAGAATGTCAACAGTCACCGGGTGAGTGACGCGAACAGAATCACCCATAATACGACGAAGCGCCCGTTGCGCGAGAAAAGCATCGTAATCATGCACGAAAGAGAAATCAGCTCCCAGTGACTTGTTGATATGCTTGAGAATATTAAGAGCGGTAACAAGATAACAATCTCGAAAGAAAAGCTAAATAAGCTAAATAAGACTGCTTAGAAACAGGGAACGGATTAAAAGCGCAGTAATCGCAAAATAAAAGATAAGAGTTCAGTTGTGTTCTCATATTCCTCTTGGTGGATTCTTGAAAAGCGAAGGACTGAATGGTGTTAGCGTAATCCAACAACTTCGCAGCGTTTCTGGAAGACAAACAAGTAATGATAAACTTGTACAAAAGTTCCGGCTACACGCAGGGACAAAAGTCGGACCGGATCAACTCGGATCGACTCGGATCATGAAAAAACATAAAATTAAATGAACTATTGAAAATTTTAGCCATTTGAAGGTTAAAATTCCGGTCAAAAATGGGCCAAATTAAGAAAGACTCGCGACGTTTCTCCGTGTCTTCGCTTTGTCTTGCTGTGTAGTCAAGCCGCCATTTTGTATTCTAAGTACCAGTTCTTCTCACAGGCTCACCAAGCTCAAAATAGGTGGTGTATGCGACAGCTTGTGTATATAGAGAATTGTATGGAAAAATCCCCGATCGTAAAAAAATTGTGTAAATAAATACTTTTGTTCTTGGGCCATCGTAATTTGATCAAAAATAAGACACAAACAGCAGTGATAAACATATTGAACTTGTTCATTTTGACTTGACGTTTCGTATGTACTCTACATACATTTTCAAAAGTAACCGTTGAAATTTAAAACAGCTATTTATATATAACAAAGCGGGTGAGGGGCCAAAAAGTACAAGCATAACAATGGAATAATGTGCTCTTTAGATGTCTCCTCCCTATTTACAAATGTGCCACTCGAGGAAACACTAAACATTTGTCTAGATAAATTATATTCTCTTGCTGATCCTCCGGCTTTGCCCAGGGTTGTTTTACGCAAGCTATTAGAATTTGCCACCAAGAAGAGCCACTTTCTTTTTGACGGGAAATACTACGACCAAATTGATGGTGTTGCCATGGGTTCGCCATTGGGCCCTGTCTTAGCCAACATTTTTATGTGTGATTTTGAGGAAAAGTGGTTGATGAACGCCAAGGTTAGTCCTTTATTTTGGAATCGGTACGTGGATGACACGTTCACCATGTTTCACAACAAAGACAGTGCAAATGAGTTTTTGCACTATTTGAACAGTTGTCATAACAATATTAAATTTACCATTGAATTTGAACAGAACAATGCAATTCCGTTTTTGGACATTCTTGTCACACGTAATCAAAACAACACTTTCATGACATCCATCTACCGAAAGAAAACTTTCACAGGTCTCTACACGAAATGGGATTCCTTCACTCCACGAAAGTACAAAATAAACCTCATCCGCTCCCTCGCTTATCGCTACTACCGTCTTTGTTCATCTGGCTCCTTGCTACAATCTGCCCTCAATGACCTTCGAAAACTCCTTCTTCAGAACGGCTACCCACAAGGCATAATCAACTATCACATCAACGATGTCTTGAACAAAAACAGACAACATCAGCATAGCAACCCTGTGTCTACTGTTCCCAAGAAAGATGTCATTGTCCTACTTCCCTACTTGGGTTTGCAAAGCAACCAAGTCGCTAAACGCCTGAAATCTTGTGTGTACAAATTCTACTCTTGTGTTAACCTTAAGATTGTTTTTCAGAGCACTCGATGTATAAAATCTTTCTTTCCTTACAAGGACCGTATTAATCGTTCACAACAGTCCAGAGTTATTTACAGAGCAAATTGCTGGGATTGTAATGGTTTTTACATCGGCAAAACTAAACGACGGCTTCACGATAGAAAAACCGAACACTTTAAGGCCCTCGCTAAAAATGACAATGCTTCAGCCATTGCTGACCACGTCAAGGCCACTGGACATAACATCAAGTGGGATCATTTTGATATTTTAGCGAAGGGCAAAACAGACTATCATTGTAAGATAAAAGAGACGTTATTTATTCAAGAACTTCAACCAGCTTTCAACGTCAACGTCGGAAGTGAAAAGCTGATGCTTTATTAATCTGTTATTTTATATATATATATATTATATTTTACTGTTAAGTATTTGCTTAATCTAGGTTCCAGTCCCCTCACCCGCTTTGTTATATATAAATAGCTGTTTAAATTTCAACGGTTACTTTTGAAAATGTATGTAGAGTACATACGAAACGTCAAGTCAAAATGAACAAGTTCAATATGTTTATCACTGCTGTTTGTGTCTTATTTTTGTGTAAATAAAGTTTTCCTCCCTCAAATGTGTCGCAAACATGCCTCTTGTGATGATTTTTAAAGCCATTCTTACGCGGTTTAGTAGACTACGAGTGGTCGGTTTTTGTTCCTGAAAGAGTGTCACGAAAACTCAGACCTCACACCACGGACCCCGAAAACTGAGACCCCTTGATTTATCACCTAATGTTTTATGGTCACGCAATGTTTATTGACAACCGCCAGAAAGAAGCGATATATTTATCTTCTCCGGTTTATCGCTGTGGCGTCGATCAAACAGTGAAAATCTAACAAGGTTTAAAATACAAGCCGATACTTTGATGACATTTGCTGGCGAATTTTTCAGTTTACCGAAGTCGCTATAATGTTCAGTTCAAATTGAAGTCAGTTTCGCATCCACCGGACGCGACTGCGATAAACCGGAGAAGGTAAACATCTCGATTCTTTCTATGAACGTTGCGTGACCATAAAACATTTTAGGTGATAAGGCTTGTGGTGTTTTCGTCTTAATATATCAAACGACACGCTTCACAACGACAACGTGTTTATTCGTTTCACATCTCTAGACCACATATGCATGCTCTCTGCATATCCCATAATGATGTGAAGTATATGAAATAATTCATATTTGAACTGCGGTTGTAGATATATATAAACATCCGGGACACTACAAGGCTGAGACGAGTTTACAACGTAAATCTTTTTTAAAAAAATCGAGGGGTCTGAGTTTTCGGTGTCTGACTTTTCGGGGTCTGAGGTCCGAGGTCTGAGTTCTCGGTGTCTGACTTTTCGGGGTCTGAGGTCTGAGGTCTGAGGTCTGAGGTCTGAGTTTTCGGGGTCTGAGTATTATCGTATCGTTTGCCTTTTAATTCATTATTCACTGTTCGCCGTTCACTCGCGTTGTTCATCTCAAATTCAAGCCACCAGCGTAAAGGGACCGATATTTTACTGTAGCGGCAAGCGAACATCAAGGCCGAATGAAGTGCCAAAAAATCGTGACCGGTGAAATACCACGCCAAACCAGGGGATACGGTACAGAGACATTTAATCAATCTCGTAAACTGTAAGCGAATTAAAAAGGGGACTTACATAAACAATTGTACTTGATTTAACACGTGGTGACATAACAGCGTAAATGTCTCTGTAACGTATCCCCTGGTTTGGGGTGGTATTTCACCGGTCACGATTTTCTTGGCACTTCATTCGGCCTTGATGTTCGCTTGCCGCTACAACATTTATTTCACTCGCGCTTGTTGGATATGAGATGATTATAGCTAACTCGGCGCTACGCGCCTCGTGGGCTTTCTATCATTTCATATCCAACGCGCTTTCATGGAATAATTGTTAATTATTTGCTTTTTAATATCTAAACAACTTGCTTATAATTGGTGGGAACTACATACAACAGATCGTGAAGCCCGATGGTTCACATGCTGCTTACGCCACCGGAAGTGCATTTGAACTACGTATTATCTCAGCGTCTATTTTATTTTTTGTAGTTTTCGTATTTTGAAATAATAATGATTGGTTTGCTTAGTAGCTTTAACAATGAAAAGCAACAGGTGTAACCGTTTTATTCATATTTTAGCTTCAGTTTAGTCCCTGAAGAAGGTTAGTCCTGTCTAACCGAAATATTATGCATTAAATTTATCCTTTATAGCCATCCGATTAGCCTTTCAATTGGTTTTATTACCTAGGTAAGTAGGTCCTCAAGAAATGGCAACAAAAATTATCATAGAATTTAATGAGTAAGCAAATATTAAAAATATGCCTGGTCCAGCCTGGCCAAATTTGAAACAAAAGCTAAGGCGGGTTAAAGTGCTATTAATAGAGAAAACACAGTAACGTTGAAATGCCAGTTCCAATATAAATTCTGGTGTTCTTTGAAACAAGACAGAAGTCGGCGTAGTACTGTAGTTGCTTGCGTTAATTTCAGCTAAAATAATCTTTACCCTTACGAATTTACGCTTTTGGTGCCTCCTTACACACGGGTTCACAAGGAAATGTTGGGATCAGTTCTAACTGAGAGCATGAGAAAATGCATGAGGGGACAAAGAGGGAGGCTTCCAGTCCAGGCCTTGGGATATGCCAAGTTCGCTAAAGTTATTTTAGGATTTCTGAAAACAGCAGGAGTGCTTTTCCTTTCATGTCCGCATGATACCAATCCTCGGTTGATCAGGCAATTTACAAATGGCGATCCACGTACGGAGAAATACGATTTGTCAATAGAAGCGCCTTTTACGGGTCCATTAGAGAAACTTTTGGTTTTTCTGGATATGGATAAATCTATGTGGGAGATATATTTTCAAACTCCTTGAGAATAAAATGGCACATGCAGACCATGGAAATGCACTTCTGAGTGGTCAACAAAACCAACAAAACGGTCGTAGCTGCTTTTATAGACTGTGGCTTTTTTCAAATGGAGTGTACAAGCCGCTGGACTTCGACATCAATATTGGCAATAAAAATGAGATTTTCTCCTCATACTAAAGAGAGAAAGCTTACATTAGTGCAAATTAACCGAAGGTGAAAAGAAAACATGAACATGATCAGAGGAAGGAGACACCTCCATTTTTGTTTTCCTCTGTTTGAAAAGCACTCAGAAGAAGTTAACACTTTCGCTCAGTTCAGTGTACTGTGGTTGCTAGTTCAAAATCACTTTTTGTCACTTACATGGGAATTACTTTGTCGTTGAACTGAAAATTGTATCTGTCGCTGATCAATACCGCGTTCTGTGCTGTGCTGCATATCTCTGTGAATTCAATTAAGGATGGTTCCTACTTTTGTTAGTGAGCAAACGTTTTGCGCATCACGCAAGCCATGGTTTAAGGACGTTTCCGCGAAAATTTTCCAACAATGACTTTCTTCTGAGACTGCAAGATGATGAGTTAGTTATGCCAGAAATGGAGGGTCACCGACTTTGTTTTGGAGAAAGAACATGTTTGAAAGAACACCCTAAATTTGAAAAAATCGGACTTCGTTAGCGAATAAGGTTACAGTGTTTGTAATTAGGCTAAAAATATTGCAATAAGATCTTTGAAATGAAATTTTCTCTGCCAAATATTGTTTAAGTGAACCTATAAAGTCAATTCAGTCAACCGACGAGGTTCGTTAAAGAACAAGTTCGCATTAAGCGACCATAGTGATTAGTCTCAGGCACCTTGAACCCTTCGATATCCCGTGGACCACATTTTTCTTCATTTTTAGACAATGTGGAGATAATTGTAAATAAAACCTGTTTCTGGAAAGAAAAATAAGGGTCACCGAACGTCCAAGATTGTTAAATCCAAGCACAACCCGAACATCCTTAAAAAATTTTCCTACTGTGACCAAATCAATTCTAATAAACCTGTACTTAACCAAGGAACACCAGTAAAGCAGCATATCATAACCACAAATATGTTAGTTACCGTGTATAAATGCTTGCAGGGTGCAGCACCGTCGTACTTACGAACTTATCTACAGGAGCGTGATGCTGGTTTCTACGAGCTGAGAGGTTATGCCAAACTGAAACCACCTGCTGTTAGAACAACAAGATTTGGTCTTCACTCTTTTCGTCATCTGGCCCCTAATACATGGAACAAATTACCGGACACTACTAGGAAGGCTGACACCCTATCTATGTTTAAGCACAAACTTAAACAGTTTAAGACTTAATGGACGATCATTGAGCCTTATTTTATTTTTATTTTTTTATTCTTAAGTTTTAGTTTAGTAGTTAGGTAGTTTTTATATAATTATTACAATATATTTGATTTCCTAGTTTATTTATTGTATTCGGAGATACTAGCACAATAGTGCTATTTACAATCCGAATTGAAATAAAGTTTATGTATGTATGTATGTATGTATGTATGTATGTATGTATGTATGTATGTATGTATGTATGTATGTATGTATGTATGTATGTATGTATGTATGTATGTATGTATGTATGTATGTATGTATGTATGTGTGTGTGTGTGTGTGTGTGTGTATGTATGTATGTATGTATGTACTAACTGTTAACGCCTTCCAGCTGAAAACCTTGCTGTTATCTGTCGAAAATGATACTGAAATCCAACTATAAACATGCACCTTTGTTGTCTAATCACTCTGTAGTGAAACGAAAACAAAATAATTTCTAACTTAGTATAAGTAAAAAATCACCAATCATAGGAGGGGGCATCTCGTTTATTGATCAGACATAAATCGACCTAGGATAGTTATTCACACAAAAAACGTAGTAACCAAAAACACGGAAATTTGCTAAAACAAAATTTCCAAAATGAACTGATCAAAAGTGGAGATGCCGTCGAAGTGACAACTCCTAACGGACAAACTCCTTAAATATTCACTTCTTAGCATAATTACCTAACCTGCATACCAACGAATCTACATGCGAGCACAAAACTATCTTACAATAACAACGTGAAAAATTATATGTAGATGGCGTGGAGCACACGCAAAACAAGTGCAAGATACACAAATGTTAGGTGGTGTGTGCACTAACACCGCAATGCATTATTTTACCAGATTTTCAACATGGCGGAAGATTGTTGTGATGCGAGCGGTTTTTTGCGTATCTGTTCATAGTTTTCTACATGTTTTTCTCGGCTTTCGCTCACCTTTTCTATACCAAAATGTTATATTTGGGGAGAGTAGCCAAGTTAGATTTTGACATTGGAAGTGTTACATTTAGAGCTTGTCCCATTTCGCAAACAAGGTAGAATTTTTGTCTTTGTCTAGTAAATCGAAACTTATGGTCGCTCACGGCAGATATTTCAGAAGAAAACTGGCTAAGACACTTTCAGTTCCTTTATACCAATGACCTCCTTATCAACCCTAATCAGCAAAACGCAGTCAATGGATTTCGAAAACAGTAAGACAGCAAGATGCAATCCCGCCCCCTAGATTACCGCATCACCGAAATTGAATTACGAACAGCAGTTGAAAAATTGAAAATTAAATACGAATACGAAACGAAATGATTAAAGCTAGCTTAAATGAAATGTAGCAGTAAAAATAAGAGATCAGTTAGTACCGTTCAGAATTCAGTGCCACAAGGTGAGCACCTTATGAGCCAGTCTGCACCAGCCCGGGAATCCATCCTTCTGCCCAACGCCACTAATCCACTGCAGAATCCAAGGGGACACATAATGAACTGCGCGAGCAACACCCATGGCTCTGTGGGACCAGTCATGAGACAGCACATCAAAGTAACAAGAGGTGTACACGTTGTTGACCAGAATGGTGCCACTGAGGGTCACTGGGGCGTAAACACCTTCCTCGTAGACCTTGCTGATGCTCAAAACTGCATCCTTCTCTACACTATTACCTGCTCTCACGTACAAAGTATCTCTGACTTTCACATCTCTGGCAGGGATGGCTGTTGCTCTGCCAGTCTTCTCTACAAATAGCAGATGATCTTCAGTAATCTTCAGGATGTTGTTCCTCTCAGTGGTGATCTGGAGGAATTCTTGCATAACTTCTGGCTGACGATGGATGAACGTGATAATCGGTTCAAATCTGATCTTGTTGTTGGCGATAACCTGAACTTCGTCATCAACGCGCATCGAGCTCATATCTCTCTGCCTACCGTTTTTGTCAATAAACATGGCTGAACCTGGGAAGCACCCACCTTCCTCAACCTCCATCAAAAACATCAAGAATTTACTCATCAATGTAAGTTCCTCTGTGTCTGTGGTTCTTATCACTTCGTTTATTTCTTTGAGTCGGGATTGGAGTATTTCACGTGCTTGTTTATCATTCTCCCGCTTTAATTTTGCTAGGATCACTAGTTTCTGTACCAAGATTTCTTCAGTCTTCTGCTCCAATCCACTGTCCTTAAGGGCTTTCTTAATCCTATGGTCGAACGCCCCTTCAGATGATTTAGTTAGGTCATAAATGAAGGGGCCACCATTTCTCTCCACTGACTTGTCTATAGCCTATATAATTAGAAAATAAGAGTACAGTTAAATGTGTATAAAATGATTATTTATGTACAGTGGAACCCCGCTATAACGAAGTGTCACGGTACCGAAAAAATTGTTCGTTATAGCGGGGTCTTCGTTATAGCGAAGACCCCGTTATAACGAATTATCTGGTTAACAACAAAAATATTCGTTATAGCGGGGTAACCAAGCTGAACCAAGCTGAACCATGCAAGCTGAACAATGGGATATACATCACTCAGAAAAGTCTACAGACTTGCGCATAAACAGCTACATTTAAATACAGCAAAACTTTGAAGGTCAAAGTTCCCTATCTTAACTTACACGAGGCGTGTTTGGCTTATCAGCCATTTGTATCATCATGTCGTTTTTACTTACTGAGAGCGACAGGACAAAATATTCGTTATAGCGGGGTAAATTGTGCGTTGGGACCGTCAAAATCAATTCGTTATAGCGGGGATTTCGTTATAGCGGGGATTTCGTTATAGCGGGGCTTGTTCCACATATTTTACTGTAATTCTACCGGGCTGTCAAATGTTGTTCGTGATAACGGGGTCTTCGCTATAGCGGAGTTCCACTGTATGTAGTAACAGACTGCAGACCGGGGTCAAAATGACGTACGAACACTACAGTGCAGTAAAAGATGTGTTGTTTTGCACCACTAACTGATTTTAAGGACGTTCGCGCCCAAAAACTTCCCACGTACAGATTTTTTTAAAACTTTGACTGCAGGTAGAAAATGATAACATTAGATGAAAAACGTAAAAAAAATCGGGGGTCACCGAACTCGTTTTGAAGATAAGGCGCATCACAGATCATAGCATTTCTAGGATTTCCAGCCACTGAGGTGATTCTGGCCGGATTCATTACTATCGGCATATATTTAAGTTGAAGAATCATATCTAAGTTATGTGTGTTTAACACAGCATATATAGGCCTATTTGATAGATCTTTGCTACATATGCCATTAAATCAGCTAGAATTAGCCTTAAAAAATACAACTTCTAAGTTACGCACACCTGTATCCATGTACCAATTCGCTCCTTTTTGAATAGTATATGAGAAATAATTAAAACTTCCCACGTACAGATTTTTTTTGTTTTTTAGTATAATGGAAAGAATCAGAAAAGGAAGTGATCTGCCGAAAAAAAAGTGGGGGTCACCGAGCATCCAACAAAAATATTCGTACACAAAGTTAACGCAAAGGCCATTAGCTCTATATTTTGTTGAGTTTTCGACTCGGTGCGCGCGCTTGAAAATGACTTGGCACGCGCGTAGCCAATGAATAGCGTGCGCACTAGAGATGCGCAGTAGCAATGGGCGCGAACGTCCTTAAGTGATTTTGATTTCTGTCTTTTAGACTTAAACACGTCACACGGGACTAAACCCGGGGAATTTCCGAGTGATTTTTCTCAGTTTGAAAGCTGCGGTTGTTGCGAAAAATATCTAAAAAAATTAACGATCAACAAAGATAAGGCCTCCAATTAGCGCGAACATATGTTGGCAATTAACCCTCGGCCATTGTCTGTTCCTCAAAGCTCAAAATTTTCCTCGAACTACAGTCTTGGAAAACTGTTCGCTTCTCGGAAAGAGTGGCTGGTTTTCCTTTGTCTCCAAAACACACCAGAAATTACAAAGTGCTTGAAGAGCTGGAGTGGCTTTCATTATTACAGGGAAGAGCGGGCCTGATGTGTCCACCAGGACCCTGCTACTCTTCTGATGCACTCATGTCTTTTAGTTCTCGACTTACAGAATTTGATACGTTCATCCAGCTGGAAAAGTGGGCAGAAAATCGCATTTTCTGCAGTTTAACAGATTGAAGCGGCGTTCAGTGGCTAATTATGATGTACTTCTATAGTTCCTAGTATCCCTAATATGTTCTACAAGAATCCATGAAAATCCGTATAACACAACACCCCTGCTCAAGACTTTTGCTGATGAATATATTAATGAGAAAGGGTCGAAGGAGACCTTAAAATGCAAAAAAAAAAAAAAACGTTTTCATTAATAACCGTATGAAAAACTCCGAAGCTTCGGAGCAAAAGTTGCGATCAGTTGAGCTCAAAATGGGAGGTCTCAATTATCTTATCCCAATTATATTCTGAGATGTATCTTGGGAGGGCTGTTACTGAACTTTTCATGGAAACAAACCTAGTATTGGCCGATATGAGCGGTCATTGTTGTGAACTTTGTCGAAAGACTAACCGAGTGGCAGTAAATAATACATCAATATATAAATAAATTCACACCGTACCTGAATAAAGTGAGACAGTTGTTTCCTGCAATCTTCAAGGTTTTCATCTTTCTCTAAAGTGTTGTCAAAGTAAATTAATTTATTGTGTCCTATTCGCGCGATGAAATCGGTGACCCAAGGTGGCAGAGTGGCTAACCATCCTTTTACGCATTCATCCACGGTGATTTTTTCCTTCTTTGCGTTTAGTTTAGCCTGGTCAGCATGTGAAAGAATGACAAACATGTGCGTCTCAGCTTCCTTGCCCAAAAACGACTGAAGTAACTGTAATGCTTGACCATCCTCTGCCGTGAATCTGCAGCCATACTTCACTACTAGGGAGATAGCGTCAAACCCCTCTGGTGCCAGAAGGAATATTTTGCCAACTTCTGTGAGAACTCTCTCTTGATCTTTCTTAAAAAACGGAAGCCATCGCCCTCCGCTCATCTTCTCAACAACGGCTGTGTCACTGACACCTGGTGTGTCGATGACAATGATCTCCCTCTCTTCTACCCTTCTTCCCCACTGGCATTCCGCAGTAACTGACTGCGCACTGGCTTTTGCTTCGAAGACGGGCTCACCAATTATGCTGTTTCCAGTGGCACTTTTTCCATTTCCAGTTTTGCCAAGAAGAACTACTGTGAGCGGTTTTCCTTCAGGAAGCTAAAACCAAAGAATAAACGTCAACTGATAAAACATAATCGGTATCAAGTGAACAAACAAATTGACGTCAGTTTTTCATGCATTTGTGATGTTATTGATCATGAATTTCTAGAGAACATTGCCAAAGTAGCTGTGGATCCACGAGGCGATAGCCGAGTGGACTGCAGACTACTTTGATAATGTCATGATGGCGAAATTCATTGTCAAGAACAGGACAGACGCATGAAAAACTGACGTCAATTTGTTTTTTTACGATAAAAAAATTGTCAAATTGTCCTCTATCGCTCGTTGCCGCAACGCATAAATTATAATTCATATGTGTCTGTCTGCTTATTGACATTAAAAGTTAGCCAGTGAGCGCGTGAGAGTTTCTGCAGTTATTGTAAAATAAATATCCAATTGCTATTATAAACTAAAGAGGCAGAAAACGTGCGAGAAATATAATGTTGTCGGCTTTCTTAGAAGAACAACCTGAGAAGACGAAAATAATCAAATCGGTAGCTCTAAAATTTATATTTCATTTAGTACGATTTTATGAATTCCTTACCCTTCCTCTTCTCTTCCTTTTCGGCAACACAAGTGGTGTTCTAATAGTTAGCCTGCATGCGGACTCTATTACCTCCTTTGTTTGACGCGGAAAAGTGAACAAGCTTTCACTGATACACGAAGAAAAGGAATCAGTAGAAGTCTGCTTGCAGACGAAACTAAACCCCGTATAGGGGTTTAGTTTCGTCTGCAATGCAGGCTACTTGCAGGCTAACCAATAGTGCGAGATGTTGGCTTTAAGACCGTTTGCGACTGTTTTTTGTAACATTGATCACCAGCCGCTGCTCAGAAAATGAATCCACGCCCCTCCCCTGAAGATACAGCCGGACGCGTGAGGAGGCGGTATTGCTCGAGTCAAACAGTCAACATAAATATTCTTGAAGATAAAAGGTGTTGCAATCGTTCCGGTCGCAGGCGAGCCAATGCTTGCAAAAGAAATCGTTGGGAAGGTTAGGCAACGGGTATATTGTATTCGTCTTTTATCCGACAGTATCCGGAAAGTGTGCAATCAGCGCGCCGATCATTTGTCAAGTGGACAAATTTCGGTCCGTTTTCGTCGCTACCTATTTCGCTTTAAGCCTCGCTCACGTCAGATCAAGTAGATAGGGTTCATCGCCAAAGGCCGACTGCCAGATCGATTCTGGGTCAGTAGAGCAACTCTAGATCTTATCTTCTCAAACTCATTAACTAGTAATAGTTATCACTAAAGCTGCCTCCGCTTTCTTTTATTTCTACTGATTGGAAACAATAATATTGAACGTTATTGTATGAACTAAAATTTTATATTTATTTGTAAACTATGTCACTCATACTGTTCAAGAAACTTACAGATATTATTGCGTTCGACGAAGTGGAACGCAAGCCTAATTTTGTTGCGTGACTATGGAGAGTTAGTTGCCCTGTGTAAGGTTATAGGCTGGAAAATCCACATTCCTGTAAGGGCACAAAAATGGCCACCCCGCTTAATTTTTGCAGGGGCATGTCACGGCATAGTTATTAACTATGTCACGGCCAGTAAACTGGTACCGTAGGGTCTAAGTGAGACACTGATGTGACGAACATATGAGCACGTGAGCAGGCAATGTAGACTTTGGTCCTTCTTTCAATGTGCTCTCGATCTCATTCTTTCGCCGTGGAATTTTGAGGCTGAGTAGTATTATATTCAATAGTCCTTTCCAGTATGATGTTATTTAAACGTTCGTTCGAGCTCACGATGAGCTTGTTTATTTTATGTGTTCACGAACACAATCGCCTAGGCTTTGGGATGTTCACTGGAAACAGCTGTATTAAATCCCCGGGCTGTATTTGATTGTATTTGTGGATTTAGTTCCAATTGCGACAGAAAAGGTCAGTAGTATCCGGTCGAATGTTATTTGGAATCAGTGAAAGAGTACTCTGAAGGAAAGATCCATAAGAGTGAACCTGAACCAGGGAACGGAAATGTAAATACTGTGTACTTTGTTAATCAGGCAGGTGAAATACTTGAATCAGTCGCACGGAGTTTGTTTACGCGATCAACGAGCACGCGATTGCAAATGTTTACTTAGTTATATTTGAGCTTCCTACTTAGAATAATGTTCGAAAAAAATATACTTTTACAAATAAGCTTTTGCGCTTAAACATTACAAGTCAATATGACAATATTTAGCACGAAATTTGAAAGCTGATATAAATTTTTTAGTCCTCTTAAACTAGTGAGTCTACGAAAACTGGCGCCGTCACGCAACGCAGTCTTCAATCAGACTGGCATGGACTTTGTCACTGAAATATCTTTCTGTAAAATCCCGGTTGTTGATGAAAAAAGGTTGGCTTTTAGAGGTTGAGAGTCAGCTAGGGAAATCATTTAAGAGCGACTTGCTGTAACGGTCATCTATACCTATGCAAGATAGACAAAAATCGATTTTCTGAAAATTTGTCAGAAAGAAGGTTTTTATTAACTTGTTTCAAAACAGTAACTTTGAGGTTGTTTGGATTTTTATTTTCTTCTCCAGACCGCCTTTTGTATTTTACCCCTAAAAGAGCCAAACTCGGCCCTGAAATTGCACTTTTTGCGAAGGTTGGCAAGCCAAATTGCTGCGCGTGGCTGGAAAAGCTAACCCATATTATTAAAATATAATGTTTTAGTACTTATTTTGCGTTGTCAGATCCACATGTAATTTGAACTTGAATTTTTAACAAATTTTCAAAATTATACGCGACGGCGATGTCGCGTCACGTCCAAAGTTAGGTCAAATTCGTGGACCAAAAAGTCAATCTGGTACATGGATTTACCTCCCAAAACTATTTTTCTGGATAAAAGTATCACTTCATCTCACTTTTTATCGCAAATTTAGCTTGGGTAAATAAAACACAAAAATTTGACAGCGTCTTGAAACCAGACACCTTAGCTAATCGCTTAACATTTTGACCTTTAACGCCGCGATTATTATCTGGAACGTTGACCCTAAAATGTTTGCCTGTGGGTCTCAATCCGGTGAAATAATTGTTTTAAGCCTCTAGATATCAGCTATAGCAATTTAAAGACAGTTTCTGGTTGCAAACGAACAGGTTTAGCAAAGGCTAATTTTGAATCATTAAGCTTAAACATGTAGCGGTCAGCGAGCACAGAATGCACGCGACAAAAATGTCGATTTATAAATCGTTATCGGAAAAAAATCTTGAGGAAAACTAGAAGAATAAATAGTTTACTAAATACTTGGAGTTATTTCTTACCTTAATCTTGCCTACCGTGATAAGAAATGGTCACATTGCTGCGGCTCGAAACAGTCTCGACGGTTGCCAGGCTACAAACAAAATCACAGACACAGGACTCCCAAGGTCGCAAGAGAAGGGCGGCGTTGTTTCCTTATTTTAATTGTTACTATTTGTTTGGTTGTCTGTTTGTTGTTGTTGTTTTTTTTAAATTGATTGTTTTGTTTTTTATATATAAGTTTTATTACACTCATGTCATTTGCATTCTCATACCCAATCATTTTTTCTGCTAACAGGTGTGCCCTCTCTGGTATCAAATTTCGCAGAACGTACGGACGCACTTGCTTTTAATTTACTCCGACCTGTCTTGTTTTTTTTTTACTTGTAAATAACATACGGAACTGGAGAATCTTGCATCTATATTAAAGTTAGAAATTGTATTTTAATGGCTTCATGTGGTTTTGCACACTTAATTGTCGGGGGATCGTGTGGACCAAGTGCAGACAATCCGGCAAATATCCAGTGTGTGGTTGTGGGAAGCTGTGCAAAGAGTACTCAAGGCCATCTTCGAAATTTTCTGTATTTGGAGACTCTGCCGAAGAATCTCCCACGAGCCACATATATGAGCGCCAACCCTCCTGGGCGAATCACTGTAGACCCCGGCTCGGGTGCGTTCCTCAGAAAGCTAAGTTAGTCTCCAGGAAACTTTATGTGAGGAATTAATTTAAAAAAGAGACAGATTTGTTGACGAACCAAGTTAAGTTTTTTTTGTTGGCAGAGTCAACAGAACGGAAACTTGATAGAATCTTATTAACATAAAGCTCTTGGAAAATCAAATTGGGTTGCTGGACTTATGGCTAAGGAAGAAAATTTCTACCAGGGTGATAGGTTTCTTATAGTTTTGATGCAAAATATGTTTGAGAGAGCTCTCTCGAAGTAAGCTACTCATTTAGTTACAAGACCCTCCCACGGGCTTATATCGAAGGAAAAGACGGTTAGGTTTCTATTGGAGGAATTATGTTCGGCTGTTAAAGCCTGGTTCACACTTGTGCGATAAGCATAACACAAGCGACATAAGCATAAGCATAAGCACAAGAAAAAAGGAACATGTTCCTTTTTCCTTGTGCTTATGCTTATGCTTATGTCGCTTGTGTTATGCTTATCGCACAAGTGTGAACCAGGCTTAAGGGTTTGATTGGACTTCTAGTGGGAACGCGCGCGAGGGGTCTACACTCTCAGGAGGGCTGGCGCTCATATGGGGCTCGTGAAAAATTTTAGACATTTTTGCAATTGTGACATAGCTTTAGCCTCCACCTCTCAAGCAAGACACTTCAATAAACCCTTGTACAATCTGGCATGCAGCATGTTATAACAGATAAAAAATAATTATCAGTTAAGTTATAATTATGACCATCATCATCATCATCATTATTATTATTATTATTATTATTATGATTTTGATTATCATTATCATTATCATCATTATTATTATTATTATTGCTATTATTACTATTGTAATTATTATTATTATTATTATTGTTATTATTATTGTTATCATTATTATTTATTTTATTTTTTTAATTCACTTTCATAAACTTGTGCGACGCCACAGGAACTAACACAGCAGTGGATTGGAATAGCTGTCTGGACTGCGAGAGTGTAATACCGCGTTCTCCTTTCACAGAAATCGGAGCAGTACAGTTTCTTTTATTAGATCGCCATGTGATACCGAAAGATTCACGATGTCCTGGACAAATTGTCAGCCGAAGATGCGACTTGTCGTTATCAAACACCCCTGTAAGATGAAAGTGAAAGACAAAAACTACCAACTGTATCATGACCTTCGGTATCTACCAAATTTTGCAAGGCTAGAAAAGTTTAATTGTGTACACGCTTTTCAATTACCTACCCTCTCTTCAAGGTCCCGCTTTCTCCTGCGGAGTGCATTCTTCCTTGTCCTCTAGTTTTGGGGATCTAACATTTCTGATTATGACAGATGAACTTGTCTTCGGCTACATACTCTGGCATACATTATGACATTCCAGACAGCTTCATGATTTTTGCGTGACAGTCATACATAGTGCGTGACAATAGTGCATGATGCGTGACAGTTGACAGGTGTATCAAAGCCAGCATGCACAGCCACCTATTGCGAGGTGTGGTCCAGCGTGGCTCTCACATTGAAGGCTTAGGCCGCAGATTATAACACTAGTTACAAAAATCAAAATCACTTTGCATTTGCCTTACAATACAAGTGATACGGCAATAAAAGTGATATGTACTCTCTTACCTGCCGAGCAAGCAAGAGCTTCGATTCACAGTCTAAGATACAGTCTTCAAATACAAAAAATTTTGAAGGTGGCCTTGAGTACTCTTTAACCAGCTTCCCGCAACCACACACAGGACATTTGCCGGATTGTCTGCACTTGATCCACACGATTACCCGACAAATGTGCAAAACCACATGAAGCCATTAAATTACAATTTCTAACTTTAATATAGATGCAGGATTCTCCAGTTACGTAATGTTATTTACATGTATAGGTAAAAACAAATCCGACAATAAATTGAAAGGCCAAAGAATACAACGCCTTTTACGACAAAGTATTAATCGCGCTAGAAGGGCGCTAAAACAAGACAGGTCAGAGTTAAAGGGAGGGCACACCTGTTTTCTGAGGCATGCTCGTTGACATGGGGTAAACAAAAACGATAATTGGCTATGAGAATCAAAATGACATAAATGCAATAAAACTTATATATTAAAAAAAAAGCAACAAAACAATCAATTACAAAAAACAAACAGACAACCAAACAAATAGTAACAATAAAATAAATAAACAACGTCGCCGTTCTCTTGCGACCTTGGGAGTCCTGTGTGCGTGATTTTGTTTGTAGCCTGGCAACCGTCGAGACTGTTTCGAACAAGCTCTGAAGCTGCAGCAATGTGACCATTTCGTATCACGGTAGGCAAGATTAAGGTAAGAAATAACTCCAAGTATTTAGTAAACTATTTATTCTTCTAGTTTTCCTCAAGATTTTTTTCCGATAACGATTTATAAATCGACATTTTTGTCGCGTGCATTCTGTACTCGCTGACCGCTACATGTTTAAGCTTAATGATTCAAAATTAGCCTTTGCTAAACATGTTCGTTTGCAACCAGAAACTGTCTTTAAATTGCTATAACTGATATCTAGAGGCTTAAAACAATTATTTCACCGGATTGAGACCCACAGGCAAACATTTCAGGGTCAACTTTCGAGATAATAATCGCGGCGTGAAAGGTCACAATGTCAAGCGATTAGCTAAGGTGTCTAGTTTCAAGACGCTGTCAAATTTTTGCGTTTTATTTACCCAAGCTGAATTTGCGATAAAAAGTGAGATGAAGTGATACTTTTATCCAGAAAAATAGTTTTGGGAGGTAAATCCATGTACCAGATTGACTTTTTGGTCTACAAATTTGACCTAACTTTGGACGTGACGCGACATCGCCGTCGCATATAATTTTGAAAATTTGTTAAAAATTCAGGTTCAAATTACATGTGGATCTGACAACGCAAAATAAGTACTAAAACATTATATTTTAATAATATGGGTTAGCTTTTCCAGCCACGCGCAGCATTTTGGCTTGCCAGCCTTCGCAAAAGGTGCAATTTCAGGGCCGAGTTTCGCTCTTTAAGGGGCAAAATATAAAAGGCGGTCTGGAGAAGAAAATAAAAATCCAAACAACCTCAAAGTTACTGTTTTGAAACAAGTTAATAAAAATCTTCTTCCTGACAGATTTTCAGAAAATCGATTTTTGTCTATCTTGCATAGGTATAGATGACCGTTACAGCAAGTCGCTCTTAAGGTATCTGTATAAACATTTATACGGCGTCGAACGCATTCTCATAATCTTTGGTTACTACTAGTCATAAATACTATTAGTAATCAAAGATTATGAGAGTGCGTTCGACGCCGTATAAATGTTTATACAAATACCTAGCTAACTCTCAACCTCTAAGAACCAACCTTTTTTCATCGAAAACCGGGGTTTTACAGAAATATATTTTAGTGACAAAGTCCATGCCAGTCTGATTGAAGACTGCGTTGCGTGACGGCACCAGTTTCCGTAGACTCGCAAGTTTAATAGGACTAAAAAATTTACATCAGCTTTCAAATTTCGAGCTAAATATTGTCACATTGACTTGCAATGTTTAAGCGCAAAGGCTAATTTGTAAAAGTACATTTTTTTCGAACACTATTCTAAGCAGGAAGCTCGAATATAACTGAGTAAACATTTGCAATCACGTGCTCGTTGATCGCGTAAACAAACTCCGTGCGATTGATTCGAGTATTTCCCCTGGCCTGATTAACAAAGTACACAGTATTTACATTTCCATTCCCTGGTTCTGGTTCGCTCTTATGGATCTTTCCTTCAGAGTACTCTTCCACTAATTCCAAATAATATTCGACCGGATACTACTGACCTTTTCTGTCGCAGTTGGAAGTAAATCCACAAATGCAATCAAATACAGCCCGGGGATTTAATACAGCTGTTTCCAGTGAACATCCCAAAGCCTAGGCGATCGTGTCCGTGAACATATAAAATAAATAAAGCTTGAACCTTCCAACACGTCCGACAAACAGCGAAGCACGAGGCAGAATGCTTTGCGCAACGAAATTGTGACGTCATTCAAAATGGCGCCGAAAAGGTGAACCATGGAACGAAAAACCACGGGTCAGCTTTCGCAAAGAAATTGTGACGTCATTCAAAATGGCGCCAAAAAGGTGAACCATGGAACGAAAAAACACGGGTCAGCTTTCGCAAAGAAATTGTGACGTCATTCAAAATGGCGCCAAAAAGGTGAACCATGGAACGAAAAAACACGGGTCAGCTTTCGCAACGAAATTGTGACGTCATTCAAAATGGGGCCGAAAAGGTGAACCATGGAACAAAAAAACACGGGTCAGCTTTCGCTTGCGTGCACAGGGAACCTACGCGATAACAGGCAATCCAGAAGATTAGGAAGCGTTCTTCCTTTGTCGAACGCACTAATCCAAAGAATCAACTCAGTTAACCAAACCAACACATTCTGTTTAACTCATTCTATCACATGAATTCTTTACATAATACTCTCGCGAAGTGCATTCTGGAAAAAAATATCCAACCTCTCTGTTGTTCTAGTCTGATACTGAAACAAACCAATTGTCTTGATGTAAACTCTTTTTTATATAAGAATATATTTTATAACAATATCTAGGCTGAAATTTGCAAAATTTTAAGCGTATTTTAAGAATAAGTACAATACAGTTTTATGATTACAGTTCTAAGTGATGAGTGACTCAAGTGTCCTTGACATAGTTGAAACAAAATCGGGTACTTTCGTTTCCATCACGCTATATTTCTGTGCGAAATGCTTTTTTCAAAGCCAAAACGGCCAAGTGTTGTTTGGCGTGACATCTTGACCTAGCTGACCGCAACGAAAAGCAGTGGAGCACATGCACAATGTAACGCGATACAGATCCAGATACCAAACAATTCTAAAACGGAAATGTCATAAGCTATACTATAATGTAGGAATAATACAAGAATATTTTCAGCCAAAAATCGGCAGAAAAATAAGAATATTCAGCCTGGGCCGGAAAAACGACATTCTTATAAAGGAAAAGAGTGTACGAGCAAACGCATCTCGAAAGCAGAACAGGAGTGACAGAAGTGAGGTGTAAACAGAAGTATCGCGTTACAGTCGCCACATATGCAAATTAGAGTTCAACGAAAACGCCGAAACATGCCACTCACCCAGTCGTCACATGGGCTCTACGCTACGTACGATTACTCAATAAAAATAAGCCATCCAAATAAACGAGATGCCAAAGGAGTATCCTCCAGAGCTAACCAGAGAAAAAAAAAACTGGCAGAAATCAGAGCTGTCAAACTCTGCAAATTACACGCGGATAACTCGTCATCAACTCCCGACACCTTTAGGGGGCGAAAATGTCACACCTCCCAAGACTGTCAGCGGTCGCATTTTAGCCAACTCGAGATTTCGTCTGGTAATATCGACTGTATATCCATACTGTAAGTACTTCTATTTACGCACGGACCACAATGATGCCTCCTCGGGTTTTGGCCTCTGGGCCAAAACCCTGCGGGGGCAATAATTCATCAAGTTAACTACACAATCACTGCATGTATACCACATCACGTGCATGTGTTTGGATACCCAATGAAAAACTCGATGAAAATCTTTAAAGATTTGCATATTGTATCCAAATCTTTAGAGACTTGGATACAATATGCAAATGTATACTGTGACATCAATAAATTAATTCGAAGTAAATGGCATCTCAAGCAGACAACATTTTATTTCGTTCAAGCAATGTGGTTCGAATTACAAGAAATGCAAAGACCAAATAAACTCTTTCAATGATACCTTTTATCGCTGACAGCGAATGAATTTAATGCGCCCTCGCCATTTTCCTCCACCAGAAACATTTTACCCGCGGACAATATTGTAAAGCGTCCGAAAGAGAGATCGTCCACCCGACTTATTTGTAACCTCCTGCACGAGCGTGCATAGCCAGTAGTTTAGACTTTTGGCATTCTTGTTTTCAATGCTTTCAGTCAACTCTTGCCTGCATCCAAATCATTGTCTTCACCTCTGTAACGTTAATTTGTTCTTGCAAACCGTAGAATCCGGAGTAGAATTGATAACACAGGCCTTTTCCATGTCAAAGGTTTTGGGAATCCGAAACCTTGAACTTGACTCATCAATCTCGCACAGAAAACTGATTTTTTAAAACTATAATAAGTTGGCTAACTCCCACATTCCATCAAAACCATTTTTATCACATTCTATAGCTATTGTTTAATTAACAAAACGAAACAAAAATAACAAACAATAATAGTCGGCAACTCGTTTAAGAAGCTATACCAAAAACTCGTGCTTCGTGTTTCATCAGGAGTTCCAAACACCTCGAAACAATTAAAGCACTCGGCCTGCGGCCTCTTGCTTTCATCTGTTTCTCGGTGTTTGGAACCCCTGATGAAACACTTGCACTCGTTTTTGATATATTACATAAAAAAAATGATACAGAAAAATGAAAAAAATGTGGCCAAGTTTCCAGTTCTTTCTGTCTCGCATATATTGATAGATTAGACCGACCACTCGTTGCCACAGAATGCTGTAATAACTGGTATCATACAAATGGCCAATCATTGGAAAACAAGTTGTATCATTTTTTTATGGTCCAGGTCACCGTGGCAACAGTATGACCCATTAGCAATACCCTTAAAGAAGCTTTCAATGTAAATCGTGAAACCAAAACCGAAGATATCAATCACAAAGGACGTAGACAGTCGATTAAACCAATAGAAACTTAAATCAAATACATGTGGCTAACGTGCATGACTCCATAATTTATATGGTATGCAATTATGCTTTCTTTTCTAGTTTAACGCATCTTTCCACAAACGTTCCTGTTGTCCCAAACTCACTATTGTGTCTTGCATCTGCCGGCTATTTCGTAACATGGACAGGATTTCTTTTTCTTTTTTTTTAATTTCATCCAATCATAGTCTACTATGCATCCATTCATTTAAACAGTTCCGACGAACTTTTGCACGAACATAACGTCAACGGCCCTTAGACTTACTTACCTTAATGGTAGTGGCTGGTGTCACCAATTTGGAACTTTCAGTCTAGAAAAGTGAAAGAGACCACAAGGCGTGAACTACGACATACCACAGACGGCTAAGGTTCCTAGCTATCAAGGAAATAAAATAGCCATTTGCAAAGTACTGCTTCGCAAGACCTTTGAGAAAGGGCATGCCAAGGGTAACTATTACGATTGCTGTGGCACACGAAGTGTAACGGCACCCGTGTGCCTTATCTCGTGTTAAGTTTGTCACGTTTGCGTGACCATTCGATTGTGTCATTACTTACATCATTACTTCTGAGCATGCGCTTCACTTAGTTTCAGTTGGTTCGACCACGCGGTGCCGTTGTAGCCCGGAAACGCGTAAGTTTTCCTGTCGTTTCTTACATTGTAATTTTCCTCTTTTTGTTCTCTGCCACTCACGGCATTATATTATTTCAGTTTTGACAGTTTTACTTTGGAGTAAAATTGTTGAAGCCACATGGGCCTTTGTTGTTTCTATCAAAGCACCCGCACCGGTACACGAAGACTCTAACAAACACCAAATAAACCCTCTGAAAAAAAAATACCATAAATAACTCAAATTTAAAATTGATTTTCACCTTACAAAAATCTATATCAAAAGGTAAAGCACTCTATCAAAAACAGAAACATATTCACGAACCGAAATGGAAAATTGAAAAAGTACACTTATCCGAAGGCATTTGTGAACACATCACCTAATAATAGTTGAATAGCCCATATTATTAAAAACTGGATCATTGAATAATGCAATTCGAGAGTTTTCATTGGCATATGAGCCATTATACCATGATCTACAAAAATGGCGAGCGTATGCATGACTTTTTGGGCCTTTTTTTTATTGTAGTCTAGCTTTCTATATTTTGGGGGCGTTTTTAATAAAACAATTATTCCACTCGCGCTTGTTGGATATGAGATGATTATAGCCAACTCGGCGCTACGCGCCTCTGTGTAGTAATAAACTTGGCTTTTATCTATTTGCTGATGACGCAAACCTGTTACATGCTGACAACGACTTGAAAACCCTGGAAACCGTTGTTAATAATGAGCTTAATAATGTCTGTAACTGGCTTAATGCTAATAAACTAACCATTAATGCGAAGAAATCAAACTTTGTCATCTTTAGGCCAGCACAAAAAAGAATCAATTATCAGCCGTGTATCAGAATTCCGGATATTATTAATAATGGATTCGCGCTTCTTGAATGCAAAGATTATGTAAAATTTTTAGGAGTGCTGATTGACAAAAATTTAACCTGGAGGCCTCATATTGATCATATCGCTTCGAAGATCAGTAAAATAGTAGGCATAATTGCCAGGCTGAGGCACCATGTACCTCTAAATACCCTTCTTCAAATCTACCGTTCGCTGATATTTCTCTACACGCTCTACGGTCTCCCTGTTTGGGGCCAGGCATCTCAGTGTGATTTAAAAAAGATTCTCACTCCGCCTAATTTTCTTTGCCAGCAAAAGATCTCATGCCATCCCTCTTTTTGTTACTTCCAACATCTTACCTGTAAATATGCTCTACTTTGAAACGGTCTCAACCATAATCCATAATGTTTCTACTCAATCTACACCTAAAAATATTCGTGAACTCTTCATACATTCATCTGACATTCATGCTTACAACACGCGTTTCTCGTGTGCAGATAATCTTTTTGTACAGAAATCCAGATTGCATATAAAACTTAAGTCTTTTCCTGCTTTGGATACGAGATTATGGAATTGTCTACACCCCGATTGGCGTAAGCTCACGAAAAGAGCATTTAAAAGAAAAATTCATAAGTTGCTTCTAACTGTACTTGAAATTGAGGACTGTTATGTTGATGCCCATTCTCTAATACTGAATTTAAACACAAGTAATTATTATACACTATAGCTTTCAAACTCACATTTAGCCGTTTATCTACTTCACACCTCTTAATTTGCTTTACCTTTTTACTTTTGTGCTTGATTAACTATTAATGTGTGTGTATGTTTATTTATTTAGTAGCTGTTTTTAAATCACTTTCTGCTCGGTTAAATACGTCTGTAATTAGTACAACCCGCGTAGATTAGCTATGCTATAAGCGGGTTTGTAGATATTTAAATTCTATATTTGTTTAATTTATACATTAATTAATTAATGTAACAGTGTTGAAAACCAATAAAGATAAAGATAAAGATATCTATCATCTCATATCCAACGCGCGCTCATGGAATAATTGTTAAATAGCCACCACGTATGAACATATTTTAATTGTTCTTCAGCTTTCCGTTCAGCCCATAATCGACTCAACCTCGTTCCCAGGGTCTTTCATCTCTTTCCTCCTCTCCCAGAGCGAGAGAGGAGAGAGGGTCTCTCCTCGCTCGCCCCCAAGGGGCAGGTAAGAATACCCTGAGAACGAGGTTGATATCGAATATCTATTGCCCTGATAACAAGGGAGACTTTTGTCTGATTGGTTGATTTGTTACCCTAGTACTCAGACTCTTTTTGAGCGCGCGCTGCCGAAAATCTTAAAACAACGATGGCGTCCGAAAGAGCGAAGAGTTTCAGGAAAATGTTGGAGGTTTTTTTTACTGTCATCCTTTCAGAATGGCAGGAAAATGTTTGGTGATAAAGGTCAAACGTTTCGTAGGCTACCGTTCTCGCTTTTACTGGCAAGGAATTGTTTCCCTCGTTGCTTCTTCTGCTTCTTGTTGCCGTTTGTAGGGTGGAAAAATGTTCCGCAACAGGTGCCAAAAACAAGTTCTTATCGCACGTATGTAACGTTTAGAGAAAAGGTAGTGTGTAGAAAGTGCTGTCGTGAGTTAATTAAGAAGACGGTTATAGTGAAAAGGAGTTTGTTATACCTGTTTACAAATGTAAATTACTGATTCAATACCGGTATCAATCAGTAGTAATTGATAAAAGTCACTTTAATAGGCTTCTTAGCCTTGTTAAATTTTTAGTCATTTTAGGAAGCCAACACCCATTTAGTTTGAATTTTTATTTCATGGTAATTATTTTTTTTTTCAAGAATAAGGGTGAAAAAAATTGTTGTTGTTGTCCTTGAAAATCAGTGTGATGTTACTGAGAGAAGAAATTGCTCTCTCCACTCTGAACCTTTCTCTGTTTTTATGGACATTTGCAAGATCGGAAAGTTACATCAAAAATGGCGTTGAAGCATACATAAAGTGAGGGAAAGCTTTTGAGCTGTTGTACTGACCAATTTCAAGCATCCCTTTTATTTAACAATTATTAAAATACTTATCATTCCATTATACAACACAATTAGGACCACCGTACTATTGTGTTTGAAAGCAGAAACTCTATGGATAGCACTTTACCTTTCCTTAATCAAAGAAACATTTCACACAATATTGCTTGTAGCTACTGTTGTTGCTTTCAAGAATATATATAGTTTGGTTGCTGTTTTTTTATGCATATTTAAGAATGATAAATGGATGTGATGTAACCCAAATTATAATGTTCAAGTGCAGGTGGTAGATTTATAACAGTCATTGTGTGAAAAAGGTGCCATACAACAAACTGTAACCATTGTGAATCAAAACAGTTGCCACCGCAATTTTCCCTTTCGTAAACAAGCGATGCCATTTTCACCTAGCATCGAACCTGGAACCTCTGTTTCCTAACATCCCTCTTATACCACTGCACTACCAGGTTCATCTGCCAAATTTCTGCAAAATTTAATTATACAGTGTGACTTTCTTAAATATTAATGATAGAGCTGTCCCAACCTACAAATAAAAGCTAACTGCAAGCAAACCAGTGTGAATATGAACAATTAAGCACTTGGTGATGCATTTCACCCAATCAACAAATTAAAACCAGTTTCTATCTTGTCCAGGCCTGAACTGAAGCAGATATGGCATCGTCCATTCTGAAAGGCTTGGTTACCAATTATGGTATTGACTGTTAAAAATTGCATTGCTTGTTTACGAAAGGGAAATAGGCATTGCCACTCTAAAGAGGCTTGTCTTTCCAATCAATTAAATCATTAAAATTGTAAATTATGCACAAATAAAATGAAGTGCACTGTAGTGATGTAATTATCTTTGTCAATTGTGTCACTTGGTTTGAGAAAAGGGGTACAGAGCTAGTGGAAGCTCTCACAAGTGGATACCCTCAGGACCCAACTGTCTCCTTTCAAGAATGTTCCTCATAAGAGATTCCCAGCTAACTAAACACATTGTAAATACAAGAAATACTGCCATACTAAATGATCTTTTTTGTTCTATTACCGTCTGCAATGCTGCAATTATGGCAATAATGGAATACAGTATACTGCAGTACTAGGACTGGCCATTAGTAACGATTAACAGCAAATCATAATTGCAGCCAACATTAACAGTCTCACTGCAACAAAATGCAGTAGTAAAATTAGCAAATGTTTGAGTAAAACCAATGACTAGTCTTAATCAGACACCCTCAAGGTGACCAGGGCAGCTTATGGCAATGCCCAATGAGTAAATAAACAGCTTGTTTGGGGTTTAAACAAAGTTCTGTGCAGGCAGTTGTAAATAGAACTGTCCATTTTAAAGAATGTATATTAATAATAAGAGAGCTTAAGACAGCCTCCACTGGAACTGGACTAGCCATAGTAGCCTTGTTATGCGACAGCAAAAGAGGCGAGACGTCCATGTTGAACACACAATTTATTGCACACGTTCCAGCACGCGGTCATCCGGGAATATTGGATTACATAACAATCAAATGCGAGTAACGCAAAACAGTAACGTGACATAACGTGACATCCCCCCATCTCGGGAAATAAAAACAAAAACAAAAAAAAAATGCGAAAGAAATAATGAGAGAGAGAAAAAAAAAAGTACTGCTGGCAAACAAGGGTTTGCTCTCTCATGAGTCTATTGTCTTGCAGTGTTCTCCTAAGAAGGAACAAAGTCCTTGAACCTTTGTGGTGGGCGTACTACCCGCCCGGATCTGGTAATTTGTTGATTATCATGGAGTGGCGGAGGATCGCTGATCTGTTGGCCCTGTGGCTGCAGCTGTGGGGTGGTGGGGTGGTGGTCGGTCTAGCTGAGGCGGTATCGCTGGCTGTTGCTGTGCAGGTGGGCATTCTGGAGGAGCTGGTACTGAGGGCTGCATCAGTGGAAGAGGGGGAGGTTGTACGGGAGTGCGTTCAGGTGGGGCAGCTGGACGCAATTGAGCCCGGTTGCGGCGGAGTACAGAATTGCCCGTATCGATGCTGTAGGAGCGGGGAGCTGTACTGTTGATGATTTGCCCATAGATCCAAGGGCTCCCCGTTGAGATGGTCGAGGTTTTGCATAAACGTGAGATCCCAGTGGGAGTGGCATCAGCGGAGCCTGTGCATGCTTGTCGTACTGAGCTTTGGATGCTATCTTGCGGCGGTTAATTTCAGAGGAGACCGTGGGGGGATCTGCGATTTCAGGTCGAAGCAGCTGTTCTGAGAGCGGTATTGTGGAGCGGGTACGTCTGCCCATTAGTCGCTGGGCCGGGGAGAAGGAATGCCCACGAGGTGGAGTGTTTCGGATGTTAAGGAGTGCCAGGTAGATATCTGGAGACCTTTCAAGGACAGATTTTGCATCACTGACAGCTGCCTCTGCTTTGCCATTGCTGCGAGACCAGTATGGTGAGGATGTTACGTGTTCGAAGTCAAAGGTCTGGGCAAACGTCTTGTATTCGTGAGATACAAACTGTGGGCCGTTGTCTGTAAGGCAGCGGAGAGGGATGCCGTGGCGTGCGAAGTGGGCTTTAGTGAGGTTGATTACGGTGGTTGATAGGGTGTCGACTAGTTCATCCAGCTCGTAGAAGTCACTGTAGTGGTCGACTGTGACTAGGTACTGTTTGTGCCTGAACGTAAATATGTCTTGGGAGACAAATTGCCACGGGAGTGTTGGAGTGGGATGTGATAACATCGGCTCGTCGGCGGCTTGCTTTCCGTATTGGGCGCAAGTTGCACACGAGTGGCAGAATTCTTCAATGTCCTTGGACATGCTGGGCCAGAATATGGCGTCTCTTGCAAAACGAAGGCAGTATTCGGGACCCCGATGGGAATGATGGATCTTGGTCAGCATGGACGGGCGTAGCGATGGAGGGACAATGGCTCGAGTGGCTTTCAAAAGGATTCCGTCTGCGACACTGAGCTCTTCTCGGAAGTGCCAATATGCTTGAAGTGGTTGAGGTAGATGATCTTTGGTGGGAGGCCAGCCATTGATGATATAGTGTGCCAGTGACTGCATCTCTTGGCACGAGGTGGTGGCTCTGCGGAGTCGCTCGCGAGTATCATCTGTCAGGGATGGCGAGGTAGGGTCTAATTGTGTAAGATGCGCACGGAAGACTTGAAAGGTGTCTGGCATGGAGGGTGTGGTGGCTTCATCTCGGCATGGAGCTCTGGATAGGGTATCTGCCAAGTGTAGTGAAGAGCCTTTCCTGTACACCACTGTGAAGTTGTATCGCTGTAGGAAAAGCATCATCTTCTGCAAGCGTTTAGGGGCCGAGGCAAGATCCTTCTGAAAGATGGATTGGAGCGGTTGGTGATCAGTGTGGACAGTTATGTCCGACTTCCCGAGGAGCCACTGGTCAAACTTGTTGAAAGCTTCGACAATTGCAAGACACTCTTTCTCTATCTGTGCATAGCGCTGTTCGGTAGAGGTTAGGCTTTTGGAGCTGTAGGCCACAGGTTGTAAACAGGATTCGTCAAGTGTGCCATTACCGTGGTGTTTGCTTGGCTGTAGGAGAGCCGCTCCTAGACCGTAATCTGAAGCGTCCACTTGGAGGATGACTGGTGCAGTCACGTCGTAATATGCTAGGCATGGTGCAGAGGTGGCCAAGGCTTTGGCTTCGTCGAAAGCGTGTTGGTGTTCGGCTGACCATAGGAACTGAATATCATCTCGGGTGAGATTTCGTAGGGGTTGAGTGACCGTACTCAGCAGTGGGCAGAATTTACTGAGGTAATTGATTGCTCCCAGGAATCTACGGATTCCTTGTTTGTCCTTTGGAATGGGCATGTTGACAATGGCCTGGACGGTAGGCGTCTAACGCTTTTTTGATTGAATCCAACTTCGAGATGGGCTGGCGGTGAACTGGGGCATGGAGGGGCTTGACATGGGGGTCCAGGTCGAAATCGACAGGAGGACCAAGGAAGCCAAGCCCTTGAAATAGTGTGGTACAGTTCTTCGAGATGAACTCCATGGTCAAAGTTCCTAGCTGGGGCCATGTGCGCGTTGAAGTGTCTGGAGGTATCGGGGGTGGTCCTGCTGCTGAATCATTACAGGTGGGTGGATCTTCAGTGGTGCATTTTCTGATGAAGTCGGCGTTGAGGGTAAGTACTCCAAGGGTTTTACTGGCTTCAGTACTGAGTAAGGCCGGTTGGTCAGTGTCAATGACTTGAAAAGTAAGATTGCAAGTGGTGTTGTCTTTGCAGGCTTCGATGGTGGTTTGATTGGTGGGCTAGCATAAGGTATTATAACAGTCCTGGTTGGGGTCACTGTAGCCCAGGGCATATTGGAAAGATGCTTGGATGGGAGTGTGTTACAAGAGGCCGCGGAGTCAATTTGAAAGAGAATTTGAATGGTGTGGTTGGAGTCTGGGCTCTTTAGGTCGAGAAAGATGAAGTGGCCTTTGTCAGCAATTGTCGAAGATGCATGGGCTGTGTGAGGGCCCGTGTCCAAGATGGTGAAGCAATGCTCGTATTGTAGTCCCTCTGCAGAAGGAAGGGCCAAACTCTGATCTAAGTCTACCATACGGACGTGTTCAAGCCTGGGAGTCGGCGTGGGGGGCTTTTTGTGCGGTGGTCTGGGGGATCGTTGATCTTTGACAGCCTGTTGGCAGACGCTTGAAAAGTGGCCCAGCTTGTGGCAGTAGCTGCATGTTTGTCCCTGGGCTGGACATTTTTCACGAGGGTGTGGAGTTTTGCTACCACAGAAGAAGCAAGGTTTGCTGACTGGTCTGCCAGGAGGCCGTTGAAAATTTCTGGTTGGTATTGTGGACGTGGTATAGTGGACATGTTCCTCAATAGAAGAATGAGCTAAGAGTTTGTTTGTCTGTTGGGCCGCTTCAAAAGACACAGCTTGAGTTACTACAAACGCTAGTGTGAAAGGAGGGTCTTCAGCCTTTCGCTGCCCATCTCTATAGAAGATGTCTTCTCTAAATCGACTGAAAGAATCGTTGAGCCCAAAAAGAAATTTGTCCCTCATGAACTCGTCAGCATTTGGACCGAATGAACAACGGCCTGCGGCGGTGCGGACGGCTGTTTCCCAAGCTGAAATGGATGTTTGGTCTGCCTGTGCCATTTGCACCCAAAAGTAGTATCTGTCTTGCATAAGAGTACTTGCACCGACGTAATGCTCTTTAATTTTTTGTAGCCAGACCCATGGCTTATCGGCATCGTCGGCGGGGATCTTGGAGGTGATTACATCGTCGAGAGTGTTCCATTCTGACCCAGGAATTGCGCTGCGAAGAACGGCTAGTTCGAATGGTCTCTTTGCTTCGATGTAGTGATCTGATGTGTGTGTTAATCTGTCTTTAGCAGGATCTCTGTAGCCTTCTAGCAGGCAATAATCGTGGAATCGCGTTTCCCAGTGGCGAAAGTGGTCTCGATTAGCCCTGACAGCGTTGACATCGAGGATCGGTTTGTCGTGTTTGGGAATCTTGCGAGCGGGAAGGTAATGCTGAAGTTAGAGTGCGTGTGGTCCGATCCGTTAAGCCAAAGTAGTCAAATGCAGCTGTTTGGATAGGAGTACCGTGTTTGCCGATAAATGGTCCGATTTTGGGACTGGAGGCGGGATTTCAGACCGGTTCTGACACCATGTTATGCGACAGCAAAAGAGGCGAGACGTCCATGTTGAACACACAATTTATTGCCCACGTTCCAGCACGCGGTCATCCGGGAATATTGGATTACATAACAATCAAATGCGAGTAACGCAAAACAGTAACGTGTCATAACGTGACAGCCTAATGGTTAACATGCTGGACTCCAAATTGCTGTCCAGGTTTGACCCTTGGCAGGGGTCATTACATTGAGTTCTTGGGCACGATGCTTTACCAAAACTCTTGTAATGCTTCTCTCCACCCAGTTGTATAAATGAGTAGCACTGAATTTAATACTGGGGGTAACCCTGCAATAGACTGGTATCTCATCCATGCTATAGAAACAGAGATATGCTCAGATGGCAGTTTGCACCACCATCAAATTGAGGTTATAACATTCTTCTGAGATTAGTGAGCCATATGAGGAGACAATATTGTTTTGCAAAACTGAACATTATACAGTGACCACTTAGTATTGAAATGGTTCTTTTCAGAACCACTCAAACCACTCTTCAGAGCCATGAAAACAAACAAAAATTGTCAACAATGCAGTCAATGATCCAATGTCATGACAGGTAGGCTTTTGTAAATTATGCTAGCATTTTTTCAAGCATTTTAATGAAACAGTACCGAGCATTATTCAAGCATTCTAGTAACATTTTTAAAAAAATTAATATTTCTTCCACAGAATATAGAAATAAAAAATATTTTTTAGAAGAAAATGAAGACTAAACTTAATCTCTTCACTTAAGTATCACAGAAAGGAGACAAAGGATTAATACAACAACAGAACACTTAGAGAATTATCTTCTGGTGTAGTAAAACTTTTACATGTGTTGTTGTTAACTTGTCATACTAAGTATACATTCTTGTTGAGCACTCTGGACTGTTAATTGTGTTGAGACGTTAAAATTATTCTGAAAATTTAAAACCCCCATGTATGAGCATTAACCAAACATTTCAGTGACATTTTTGGTTGAAACCGAGCATTTCAGTGGAAAAAATGGAGCATTAAGGTGGAGCATTTCAGTGGGAAAAATAAAAGCATAATGTACAAAAGCCTAATGACAAGTGACTGACAAAAAAATATTCTCCATACCTATACAATTTTTATGCACCACATCTGGTTTCCCACATATATAACTTTGGAGAAGTCAACATTTTAAAAGGCAGAAACTGTTGAGGAAACCTGTATCTTTATTACCTTAGTTTGTACAAATGAATTTACATAATATGTCATGCTTATTTAATTTTGTTGCCACATACTTTAAAACAGCTGCATCTGCAAGACAACAAAGGCAAATGACATTTTTCTCACTGTCACAGCTTCTAAACCAAATATAAAGTAATGAACAATATCAATATTATTTTCGAGTTGGATGATAGTTCGTGACAAAGTGATGTCACGCTATGGTCGAATGAAGCAAATTTTGGTCGTGGAAGATTAATCTTCGAGGTGAATTTTGAGCAGCTAGAACACCGGAAACATCCCTATTTCTATACGTTAAATTGTAGCTGAGTAACTGTAGTTTCATAAGTTAAAGCCGATTCCCATATCACAAATTAGTTTTTCGGATATTCACAAAACCGCTAGCTCTGTTGAGCTGGACTGGCCGATAAAACAGCGTTGCCAATGAGTGTCGTGAAATCAAATGCGGGGAAATTTTGTTTGATAAGGTTTATAACAACAAGGGTTGGCTGGAGTAAACTTTCACTCAACTTTAATCAAATGACTGCTTTTCATCAACAGTAGGCAACAATGCCGCTCATTTTAAGAGCTGCAAAACGCGAAGCGTTGGAAACTGAATTTCGAAAAGTTAATTCCAACCTCAAATCATTCATCCGACAAATAGGAAACAGCGGAACACCGGAAACCAGGTACGAAATTTTACCAGGGCATAGTGTACACATTAAACAGTCACCCATTAATGGGAATTCACATATCACAAAGGAACACAAAAGTCTCGGAGGTTTGAAGACAATTTTTGATTTTGAGGTAAAACAAAAAGTAAATTTATCGATCACAACATTCACTTCACTTGAAAATGAAATGGCTTAACTCAGAAACACAAAGGTACCCACAATACGAAAAAATAACTTCATAGCAATGGTGAGATGTTCTTGTTTAACCACACTTTTAAATCGAAAATGAGAACAACATGGTTTCCTCATCTCCCCAAGATGAGAAGAAGAAAAATCTAAAATATAAGCTCAAGGAACCAGTAAAACGTTTTACTTACCACAGTAGGCACGTTCCTTTTGTTTAGCGTCGAATAAGGTCTGTGGTACTCTTCGGAGTACTGCAAAAATGAATCAACGCTTGCCTTGCTTCATCTTTGTTGCATGGAAATCGCCATCTTTGTCGATGACATGTGTGCACGAAAAGCGGATTATCGACCCTAAAATTGCTATGACAGATATGAAACGGGCATTTTTCTCTTCACTTTGAATTGCTTTTCACGATTACATGCTTTGCATGACTTACTGAGGACCTCTTAGACAATGATTCTCCTTGGAAGGTTCAGTTGTCAAATTCAACAGCACCGAAAACCGCGCGTTCACGCATATGCATTCACAAAAAGTGCATTCTCGACCCCAGAGCTCTTGTCTTTTATCACGTGACTGACGGCGACAAGAGCTCTGGGAACTCCACGCACGCGTAGCCAGAATCTGGCTACAAGGGTCTCATAGCGCATGCTCGTGCTTTCAAAAACCACTGTAACGATATCTAGCTTCGGTATTTTGTTGAAAAATTAAGCAGAAGGCAGTAATAAAAGCTTTAGTTCATGTACACCTCCTCAACAGTTAAAATTGCCGAGATAATCCGCTAGAAAATATTTATTTGATTTTAAACAGTTCACATGATTAATTAAAAGTCATTCAGCCGTTGCGAGCAAACGTCAAACAAGTCTCGGTTATATGCAAATTTGGAAGTTGTCACAAAATAACATCTGGTTCTTCTCTCGGCGGATTCTCAGTTGTTAAACATCTTTATTCATTGGCAATAGCTTTATATTGATATAAAGCGCTAAGAAGAAATATTCTGGACTTTTGAAGCCGTTTTAAAACTAAAAACCTTCGAAAACTGCACATTTTACGATTGCGTGCACGATCTGTGATCTGCATAAAAAACAGACATACAATTCCAAAGAGGGCAGGACGACCTTCGCAAGGCACGTTCAAATTTTACCACGTCACAGATTGACCAATCAGACGCGCTTTCTTTGGTTCAACCAACAACAAATAACGAAAGAGCTTTGTCCAAAGTTCCCCAGAGCTCTTCTCGCCGTCTGTCATGCGCAAAAGAGAAGAGCTCTGGGGTCGAGAAAGCAAAAAGTGCAAACGCAAGAAAGTTTTTTACTTTTTCGCGCATGCGCAGACAAAAGTCACCCTTGCTTTGCCTGATTTCATACGGTGGGGGCCTGGGTATGAGTCCGTGTATTATAGGATTAACACCACAAGACCCATATATTCAGAAAGAGCACACCGAGCTTTACAAAATCCTTAAGTTTCGTGTTAATTGGGCCAATATTGAACAAGATACAGCCTTCAAAATTTGCTAACAAATGT